>JAFLJL010001838.1:0-27500 GCA_018398815.1 Conus ventricosus | reverse complement strand
ATTTCCACAAAAGAGCAAATCATAAAGCATCTCTTACAACAATTAGCATTCACACACCAGATCTTCAGGAACGATCACAAATGAATATGGAAGAAATGGTAAACCCCAGAAAGCTACGTTTAATATCGACTGTTTTGTCTATGGGAAGAAGAAAAACAATGTTTATATTTTCAATGAAGGGTCATGCTTTAAACGATTCCCCAATGATTTTAAAACCTATACTGATGGTCTCTCTTTTATAATCAGGAAGCTGGTGCAGATTTGTCATTCCTTATTGAAAAGTGGAAAGGTATCTATGCATTGAAACAATCACTATTTACGGCTGAGTCAACGACCATTCTGAAGGTTCCATGTCATTAGCTTGTTTTCCCATAATATTTTCTCTGTGCTGACTCACACTCAATTTTCTGTAATCTAAGTATCAAATCCTAAAATGAGACACAATCTCATCATTGAAATCAGTCATCCAATAAACTTTCTCATTTTGAAAGGAAGTGGTATTACCTTCTGTTAGACGTCTTCGCATAGCGTAGTCTTTCTTAAATAAGTAGTCAATGAAGTAGCAAAGTATGGAGCAAAAAGAATGGACCATACAGATAGTTTTAAATTCCATTATCTCTTAAGGAGGGAAACAGTTCAGTACAGAATGCCTGCTAGAAACGCCTCAGGAAGAAACAAACAAGATTCTGGTCACAACATCCTATTCCGTACGGAACGGGCCCTGATGAACGAGCGCGAAAAGCAGATCAATCTGAGGATCGAGGGGTTAGAACAACATATCCATCTCTGTTCGGACAGGTTGAGTGCAAAAGTACCGACTGAGATACTGGCGGAAGTGAAGGACTGGCTCGAGTCAACTCAAAACTTGGATGGAACAAAGTGCGCATGCGCCAGAGAAGCAAGTTTGAGAAACTAATGGCGAGATCGAAGCCTGACAAGAACGATCACATTCCAATTGTACCTGTGACTGAAAAAGAGACGTGCATGGTGAAGAAGAGATGGGTTTGTGAACGTATCGGAACGTAAACTTTCTGACTCTGAACAGCGAGTGCTGGAAAAGGGGCTCAATTTTGCTGTGACCCCGGACAAACTCCCATCGTGGACTACATCACGAGTATCGAAACCGTCTGCAGACAGATAGGCCCGCATACAGAAGAGGCGTCCCATCTGAGGTCGGAATGTGTCAACATCCTGAAACACGCACAACCGCCGAAACCCAACATTCCTGCTGAGGAGAGGCGTGCGTTGACCCAACTTAGGAAAGACGACACGATTTTGATACTCCCCGGCCGACGAGGGTCGGTCCACGGTAATCATCCCCAAGTCCATGTACTACAACAAGGCCAGTCAACTGTTGGATGACAGAAAAACCTACCAGCCTCTCAAGAAAGACCCCACCAACAGGTGTATGCCACCAAGCTCAAGGATCTGCTCAAACGTCTCAAGACGGGCGGACTTTCCCTTGACTTTTACAGAAAACTGTACCCATCAACCACTGATGTCCCCAAGTTTTACGGCCTTCCTAAGGTGCACAAGAAAGACGTCCCTCTCCATCCCATAGCTGCTTCCAGAGGTTCCCTCATGTATGAGACGCCGAGATTTGTGGCAGACATCCTGTCTCCTTTGGTTGGCACAACAGAACACCACATCATCAATAGTGCGGACTTGGTCCAGAAACTGGCAGACTACACCCTTTCTCCTGATGAGTGCCTGGTATCATATGATATTTCGGCATTGTTCACCAGCGTCCCCGTCGAAGAAAGCATCCACATCATCAAAGCAAGACTCCAGGCTGACGACACTCTGCCCCAGCGTACTACACTTTCCGTGGACAGCATCTGTGAACTCCTGGCTTGCTGTCTCAACACCACTTACTTCATGTTCCAAGGTAACTTCTACCAGCAGACCACAGGAGCAGCCATGGGCTCTCCAGTCAGCCCCATTGTAGCCAACCTCTTCATGGAGGACTTCAAAGAGAAGGCCCTGGCGTCTTACCATTCTCCTCCAAACTATTGGGGCCGCTACGTGACGACACTGACCATCCTCAAGAGGGAGCTGGTGGAAGACTTCACCAACCATTTGAACAGTCAACACCCTGCTATCAATTCACTCACGAGGTTGAGGAGAACAACTCGATTGCCATGCTAGACACACTCATTACATGGACAGAGGACAGCCTCTCCTTCAGTGTGTACGGCAAACCTACCCACACCGACCAGTACCTACAGTTTCGAAAGCCACCAGCCACTGGAACACAAACTCGGAGTGATACGCACCCTCACTCATCGGGTCAACACCATCTGCTCTACTCAGGATGCCAAAGACCAGGAAATGGAACACCTCAAACTGGTTCTCACCATATCAGGCTATGAGAAGTGGGCGTGGAACATCCTGGCTAGCAGAAGATCACACTGCACCCTACCACCAAACAAGACCAAACCGGCGTAAGGGACATGTCACCATCCCCTATGTCCGCTGTGTGACTGAAGCCTTGAGCAGGAAGATCAGGAAAACCGGTGTCTCCATACATCCTAAACCTATCAACACTATCCACAGCCAGCTGGTCGCCCCCCAAGGACAAAACCGACAAACTGGACAAGTCTGGAGTGATCTACCAAATAGACTGTCGTGACTGTGAAGAAAACTATGTCGGGGAAACTGAGAGAAACCTTCGAAAACGCTTGACAGAACACAAAAGGGAATCATCACCAGTAGGCGCCCAGCAACATCAATTCGATTATGAAAACATCAGCGTTCGCGACCGTGACAATAGATGGTTTCAGCGTGGGGTGAAGGAGACTATACATATTGCCGCCAACAACCCGACACTCAACCGGGACCAGGGCAGACCACCTTGCCATCGGTGTACAACACCCTGATCGTTCAGTCACATGACCAGGGTTCGACCCGTGGTCGTGTGCACTGAACGCCAGTTCACCCAGTAGCCACACCACCGCTGAAGAAGACAGACGGAGGTCTGTCGAAAGCTCCAAGTAAGTGCTATTCCTAGCTGAGTGACCTGTGTAAATCTGGTAGTCGTTAAGATTCTGGTCACATTGTAACTACTATTGCAGTGGAGGGACACCTAATGAATGACGGTGCTTTAAAATCCCCATGATGGTAACTTGCCAAATATAAGATCATCAGCTTTTTTGATTGGTAAATGTAACTTTACGTCTATAAATCAAAAGTTTTCTAAAAACTACACTTGTGGTGAAAAATATAACAATCACATACTGTCCATTGCAGGCACCTGGAATCAGGTTTGCCTGCTTTCTCCAGTCTACCCACGAACAACGTTTTAAAATCCAGATATAATCGGTGACACAGCTTCAGCTTTAACTCGAAGCCCCATTATTTGTTACCAGTGGCAGAGTGCTGTTTGCTCAGCGTTCATAATAATGTTAAATCAAGTTGATATCTTTCATTTCAATATTTTTAACTGTCTCTTAAATGCATTTAAAATTTGATGCTGTCGTCCATATTGGTTTCACGTCACACCATGTGGATGAACATTAAAGTAAATGAAACACACACAGATAGTGTGTGTGCGTGCATGCGTGCGTCCGTGTGTGTGTGTGTGCGCGTGCGCACGCGCGCGTGTGTGTGTGTGGTGTGTGTGTGTGTGTGTGTGTGTGTGTGTGTGTGTGTGTGTGTGTGCGTGCGTGCGTGCATGCGTGCGTGTGTGCGTGCGTGCGTATGTGTGTGTGTGTGTGTGTATGAAATCGTTCTTTAGAATATACGCAGGTTGAAATTGATACTACTATTGTGACTCGCTCTTCTGAAACCACAATGGGGTCTTGTCACGCTGGTGACTATGTTGAAGTCTTTATTCTGAGTGGGAGACAAAACTGGTATTAAATTCACTTGTGTCCTTGTCCTCCACTAACACCGACTAAGACAATCAAGACAAAAGGTATTTTAGACGTAGCTGATTTGGAATGTTGGTTTAGCTGTCCTCTCAGATCTATAGAGCATGCGGATTTTGGACAGATCTTTCGCTCTGTGTTCAATGGACAATTGTGTGGGGAAAACGGAAAGAACATGTAGGTATGAAAGTAACTAACACTGTAGATGAAAAAAATCTCTGCTGGCGTTTGCTACAGGAATAGCAATTTATAATTATCTCCATTCCCGCTCATGAAACTTCCTCTCTGTTTTTCTAGTTGCTCTACTTCCCCTCTTCTCCCCCCTCCACTTTCCCGCCCCCTCCCCCCCCCCCCCCACATCCTTTCCTCTGCACAGAGAGAGAGAGAGAGAGAGAGAGAGAGAGAGAGAGAGAGAGAGAGAGAGAGAGAGAGAGTCGCAAGCTTAACAAAACAAACAAGGAAACATGAAAATCAAGTTCAAAACAAATGACAACATGGACCAAACAGATTTTACTCAGTGAATAGGTTCACGATACCTGCTGCTGTGCCGGGTCGTCTGGGTTATGTTGTGGGGGACTGGAAACCACTGTACTCTTCGACCGTGGCCCTCCCTGTCATGCATGGGCTGTGGACACAGTGTGGCTCCCTGTGAAGACTGTCGACTAGCATGACTTACATCCACAGCGGCTCTCCGCTCTCCGCCTTCAACTTGTGGATCCCGTTTGTCATGTTGGATTGTTGGCCATGTGGATGACTCCTGTGGAGATAACACGTCGTTAGTCACCAACCCTGTGCACTGGACACCACCCTCCTTGATTCTTTCCTTCCTCCCTCCCCTTCTCTCTCTCTCTCTCTCTCTCTCTCTCTCTCTCTCTCTCTCTCTCTCTCTCTTTCACACACACACACACACACGCACACGCCACACACGCACACACACACACACACACTTACACTTTAAATGTAAAAAAAAATCTAAAGAAAAGAACTGGCGTACAGTTTCTGAAAACAAAAGACGTCAGTGTAAAACCTGGTGACGTCAGTTTGAAAATACGCAAAAGTCATGAGCACCAGAACGAAGAACAAGACATGCTGATGGTCACTTTTCTACACGATTCAGTGCTGAATGGAGTTGACATGGATAGACTAGGATACTCGTATGGTTTTGATGCACTTCCCTTCAAGGCTCCGACGTCGAATGATCTAGTGAAGCAAGAGGGTCCTCTGTTTTTTCTTCAAAGAAATCGCCAGACGCCACTGTCATCCACTGTGGAGTCAATGATATTAAAAAGTCTGACCCAGAAATCTGCAGCAAAATCTTCGCCGATTCAATCAGTCATATCTTCCAGACATCCTAAAACGAAAATTGTCAGCAAAATCGCGCCTCTACGAGATACTGAGATGGAAACCAAACGTGAACTATTCAATGCTTTGGTCTCCACTTAACTGTTTGGGATGGAAAGAATCTCTTTCGTCAACCATGGCAACATGCATACCAGAGGGCTGAAGAAAGAGGGATTCATCCAACAGCAAGAGGGGCTAGTGTCCTTGCGGAAAACCTGGGGCGACACCTGAGACAGCTGTTCTGGGAGCAGCCGAAGAAAACTTTAAGGCGCCCACGTCATCAGCTACCCAGACACTTCTACCCAAACCCCAGCTTTTCACGCTACTTTGGTGAAAGGAACCCATGGCATAATCCCTTTGATGTACTAAGAGACTGGTTTTAAAAACTGGACCAATCTGTATTAACATTGCTTTAACTGCGGACAGCAAAGAACCGTTCTGTTAACTTTGCAACTAGTTATCCGCTGCGTTTATTCTTTGTGCATCGGTTTTATTTTAAGAACCCCCCCTTCCTCTCTTTTTCTTCTCTACCTCTCTCTTTCTCTTTCTCTATCCCTTTTCAGTATGTCTGTCACGTATTGGTATTTATTAGTATACTTCATCGGTACGTTTTGTATTGTTATTGTCTTTCCCCCAGGTTTTCCTAAGAACTGTTAATAGCTATGGGAGAAACAAAAGCTATAAGTATTATGCAATGGAACTGCAGGTCTTTACATACAAACCTGTCTTACCTTATTCAACATCTTGCTTCTTTCAGATATCAGATTCTCATTTTACAGTAGTTAAATGTCACTCGAACTAAATTGCCCAGACTGTCGAACTTTTGTCAGTCTGTGAAAAGATGGATCAAGAAGGAAAAGTTCAAACAGCTATTTATATTCATGATAAGATGAATTACACCATATGCCCGTCGCCAGCACCAGTGAATATATCGAATCTATACTCCTGTGCAGCCAAAGTTAAAATCAATGAAACATTAATGATAAATGTTCTTAGTGTATACTTACCAAAAGGCCCAAATGAGGAAAATACCGAATGGTTACGTCCATTACATGATTTAAAAGAGAAATGGATAATCGCGGGTGACTTTAACGTTCACTCACCTTTTTGGGAAAATGATAACATAAATGTGACCAGTAACAGATTTGTTGAAAATGCAGTTGATGCCTCCCTCTATCTACTGAATGATGGGGGAGTTACGAGGATCCCTGATTTATCCAATCAAAGAGCTTCTGCTATTGATCTGTCTCTTATTTCTCCCATTCTCGTAGTGACTGGAACACGCTTACAGATAGCTTAGGAAGTGACCATCTACCCATTATTATTACGCTAAATGATAAACTAGCCCAGAATAGTACAGATAAAGATGGCATAGCAAAATATAATTATAACTGTGCTGACTGGAACTTATTTCAAAATATTTTGAAATCACAAAATACTAATGACATAAGAGATGATGATATCAATAATTTTTGCTCAAAATTCACGGACACAGTGTTGCAAGCCGCTGACTGTTCCATACCCAAGTATTCTAATTTGAAGTTTAACAAACATTTGGGAAACATCTGGTGGAACGAAGCCTGTGAGAAAGTTGTAAATGAAAAGAAACGGTTATTCAAAGTCTACTTGCAGGATAAAAAAAACCCAGAAAATCACACTCCACTTGGGAAAGCAAATTCACTCAGTAATTAAACCATAGCACAAGTGAAACGGCAGTACTGGGCTACATTTTGCACAGATGAGGTTTACAGCCATAAAGTATACAAAAGATATGGAAAAAAAATGATATGAAAAATGGGATACATCTACCATTAATATCCAATCAGGATTAAAGGCAATGATCTTCCTACAAACTTACAAAAGGTTGAGTCGTTCGCTGACTCTTTTTTGGATACAATGCTTCCTAGTAAAACTTCCACACTTCCACGTGTTTTGCTTTTGCTTCGCGGCTTGGAGGTAAGAAGTGTGACTGTGAATGTTTTCGATAAAAAACCCTTCATTGTTCGTTCATCACAAGGCGAGAGAGAGGCCCCTACAACCAAGCTGATTATCGTTAACTTGCCTCTTAGTTACAGTAATGATGACATTGAAAAAAAACTGGTA
This sequence comes from Conus ventricosus, assembly GCA_018398815.1. NCBI lineage: Eukaryota > Metazoa > Mollusca > Gastropoda > Neogastropoda > Conidae > Conus > Conus ventricosus. Next base: position 20,187 of record JAFLJL010001838.1, on the reverse strand, counting down.
CAAATTGGATGTGAGCCACACTCCAAACTTTTGATGGAGCGAGACAGGGATGAAAAGGGGGGGTTGACAAGGTGGCTCACTGGTCGGCGCTTCGTTTACATAAGAGTGCCATCCCAACCCCTTCCTGATAAAATTAATGTTGGTCCAGCAACAGCAACTCTTTATCACCGAGAGCAGAAGCAAAACACAGATTCCATCATATGCACGCGATGCCTCAGCAGTGGCCACAGAGCAGCTGTCTGTCCCAACCCAGTGATGTGCAGAACCTGCAAACAGGCCGGTCACAAAAGCGGCCATCCCTCCTGTTCCATGGCTCCGGACAACCCCACTTCTGCCAACACCAACGCCCCTGCCACACCGTCCACCCCCTGTCCCTCCTCTGTCCCGGTTTCCACTCCCTGTCCCTCTGACCAGTCGGCCGCTGTTGATCCCGGTAAGATGGCCGAAACTGATCTCAGCGGCCTAGAGGCTCCCCTTCCTTCTCAGCTACGCGGACGAGACATCATCAAGCAGACCAAACTTAACTTCAAATCCAGGTCTGCTTCTCGGTCTCGTGAGAAACGGACCTTCTCCTCCCCTCCCTCTTTCAGGTGGCCTCCAAGTCAGCCAAGACAGACGACCCGCTTGTCTCCAGCGCCCCGTCTGCCGATCGTTTATAACGACGACCACGACGTAACGTAGGTGCTGTCCCTCTTCCGGACCCTTGACGACAACCTCGGCGCGTTTTGTGGACTTTGAGATTGGCCGCCCTTGAAAAATGACTTATGCTTGAACGACCATTACAGTAATGGATAAGATTAAGGTTGCCTCGATTAACATACGCGGGCTAACAAACCAAAAGAAAAGAAAATGGTTTTTTTGTGACATGAAGAAAAAATATGATATTGTTTGCGTTCAGGAATCTTACATTACTGACGATGATAAACAAAACTGGGAAAAAGAATGGGGAGGTGGTTTGTTTTATTCCACTGTTAGTAAGCATAGTATGGGTCAAATGATAATTATTAATAAAAGATTCCCATTTAAAGTTGAACCCATCCTCTCTACCGAAAGAATAATTATGGTTAAAATACTAATTGACGACGGTGATGATATATATATATATAACTAATGTCTACGCCCATGTAAATCAAACGAGAAACAAGATTTCTTTAATCAGCTTTCCTGCAGACTGGTATCACGTGATAGCAAGTCACATATAGTATGTGGGGATTTTAACTGTGTTCTTGATAACGAGAAAGACATAACTAGCGGCGAAAAGCATCATATTGATGATGTCAAGGCATTTAATATGTTGTAACTAAATGTGAACTATCAGACGTGTGGAGGCTGTTTAATCCAGATGCTAAAGAATATACATGGTCAAGAAAAAATCCTTTCACGGCTCGCAGGTTAGATTACATTTTGGCATCGGACAACATTTTTGATAAAATTCACGAATGTGGTATCCACTCCTTGTCTCACTCCGACCACAGAGTTATTGATATGGTTTATAACTACTCGAGTATTGATCGAGGTCCTTCATACTGGAAATTTAATGATAATTTACTGCACGACAACTTTTTTATAGAATGCATGAACGCACTGATTGATGATTTCGATAGAAACCATTCTGAGCTCCCCGATCAAATAAAGTGGGATCTCTGCAAAGTTGAAATTAAAGAGTTCTGTATGTCATATTCTAAAACGAAAAATAGATCACAAAGAAAACCAATATATTGACAAACAGACCAAATTAGATGAAATAGAAAGTTCACTTGCTAGCAATCCAAACGATCAGGTACTAGTTGAAAAAAGAGACAAGCTTAAGTTTGACATGGAAATCCACGAAACGCAGAAAGCTAAGGGGGCACAAATACGTGCTCGCACTAAATATATAGAAGAAGGTGAAAAAAAAACAAGGGACTTTTTAAACTTAGAAAAAGCTCAATACAATTCGAAAATCATGGACAAAGTGAAGACGGCAGATGGCCAAATAACAATTGACCAAAATAAAATAATTAACGAACTAGTAACATTTTACAGTAACAGGTACAAGAAAACTGTAAACTTTCGGGAAGAGCTTGTCACTGAGTTTCTTGTCAATGTTGACGTCCCTCAACTATCAGACTTAGAAAAAAATAGTCTAGAACAGATATTGACAGAGGAAGAAGTAACACGAGCTTTACAGACAATAAAAAACGGATCATCCCCAGGCTCTGATGGACTAACCTCGGGATTTATTAAAATGTTTTGGAGTAAAATTAAAAAATTGGTCTTGCGATCTTTTAATGAATCGTTCAAACTCGGAGAAATGTCCGAGTCACAAAGGCGAGCAATTATTATTTTAATTCATAAAGGAAAACAACTGACCATTGAGGATCTCAACAATTGGCGACCAATATCCCTGACTAACACCGACTACAAGCTTTTGGCTTAAAACGCTTGCCATCAGACTTTCCAGTGTCATTCAGTCATTAGTTAGTGAAGACCAAGTCGGCTTTCTTAAAGGACGGAATAGTAGTAGCAACATTAGATTAATCGATGACACAATTAGTTCTCTTAATCTCAAGAATAAACCTGGAATTCTCCTTGCCTTAGATTACAAAGCAGCTTTTGATACTATTTCTAAAGAATATATTTCATGGTCATTTAGACGTTTTAATTTTGGAAATAATTTTGTTAGATGGGTAGAAGTGATTATGTCTAAAACTAATAGTTGCATCAACTATTTAGGCTGGTTAACAGAGATTTTTTTCTGTTGATGCTGGAATTCGCCAGGGATGTCCCTTCTCCCCCACTAGCTTTTATACTCTCCCTAGAACTATTCGCACTGAAATTAAGAGCTGATCAAACCGTGAATGGAATCAAATTACCCAAGGGGCTTACTGAACATGATGTTATTTTGAAAGTTTTGTTATACGCCGATGATTTATCCTTATTTGTGGAAGATCAAAACGACCTTAAAAACGCGCTTACTTTGGTGTCATATTTTTCAAAATTCTCAGGACTCGCAATGAATCGAAACAAAACCGAAGCGATGTGGCTTGGCTCAAGAAAACATTGTAATGAAGAATACTTAGGATTAAAATGGAAACGGCGTATTAAAATTTTAGGTGTTTACTTTGACAGCTCTATTAACGCCTCTGAAATTGAAGAAAATTGGCTCCCACGTATTGATAAAATAAACCAGCTGGTCAAAATGTGGTCCAAACGAAATCTTAGTATCATGGGGAAAATATGTATTGTGAAATCACTGTTACTGTCACAAATTACATATGTAATGCAATCACTGTGTGCTCCTGTGGATATATTGAATAGAATAAATACTATATTATTCAGGTTTATCTGGAAGAAAAAATACTCAAACACAAAAGCATTTGAAAAGATCAAGAGAAAGGTAATGTGCAAACAAATTGAATCTGGTGGGCTGAATATGATTGATGTGCACGACATGCAAAAGGCTTTTTTGTTGTCGTGGGCTGCCAAACTACAGATGACAACGAACGAGAAATGGAAGTGCATTCCATATCGTTCATTTTCTGCAGTAGGGAAAAAATTATACTGTTTTAAATCAAATGTTAAATCCCGAGAGTTCAAAGGATTAGGTATTATTACAAATATCTTTTGGAGAAACGTGTTAAAATGCTGGCTTGATGATTACCATGAAGCTAATGTACATTTCTCTCTGAAAACAGAGATTAGAAATCAACCACTGTGGAATAATAACCACATCAGATACAGAGGGCAGACATTGTTTTATAGAGACTGGGTAAAATCTGGGTTAATAACGGTTTCCGACTTGTATGAAGACGGGCAACTCAAATCTATAGAGGCTGTTTGTGAAATAGTTGGTGAAAAACCGACTAGATTTTTTGAATACAGAGCGATGTATACTGCAATAAATTCGTGTGCCAGATATATCCAACAACACACTGAAACCCACAACACAGATCAAGGTAAAGACACCCTATTACTCCCTCGTCAGTTCAGAAAGTATTTGACAAACAAAGAAATGACTGAACCAATCGCAGTTAATTTCTGGTTAAACAAGTTTAACACTGTAATTCTCAATAGCCATTGGGATTGTGTAAAGAAATGTACATCTGAAACTAGATTACTAGTATTGCACTGGAAATTGATCCATAACATATATCCGACAAATTTCTTCTAAATAAGCTAGGTTACAAGACGTCAATAAGTGTGAATACTGCAGTGTTGTTGACTATATTGAACACTTTTTTTTTTCATTGTGAAAAAATTAAAAACATTTGGAAAGTGGTGGAAGATAAGATATTCATGAAGTTTAAGATTAACATCAAGATTACTGTTGAGGAAGCATTGTTGGGTGTAGATAAGAATAGAGGTTCATTCCAGCAATGTCATCTCTTACTGTAATTTACTTATCATAATTGCAAAAATGTGTATTGGAATTTTTAGATATGGCACACCACTTGAGATTAGATCGATATTTCATAGGGAGTTACTGATTAGGCGCATCCAATAACACTTCCTCCTTCCAAGATGAATGCCTACTTGATAACAACCCTTAACTGTCATTTTTTTGCATACTTACAATAATGCTCAAGTGATGTACTGTTTAGTACTATGAATTGAAGGAAATGATGAATAAATGAAAAAAAGGAAGAAAAAAAAGGGGGAAAAAACAGGAGGAGGAGGACCCCCGACTGTGGGGAAAGAGGAGGTAAAAACCAGAGCACATGCAATTTTTAGCACACTGATCCAATTTGATGTGAGAGAAGGATTTGGGGTGATGTGGGGAAACCCGATAGGGGGGAGGGTGACAGGGAGTTTGGAGTGGGGATGGGAGAGATTCGTCCTTCAGTAACAAAATTACAAATAAGCGAAACGGAAAAATATCTACATTTGTAAAGGAAAAGAGGTATCAAGAGGGTGGGAGAGAGGTTCACTGAAGAAGCAGAGATGGAGGGGAGGGAGGGGGGAAAGAGGGGGGAGGGAGGGATTGACGGAGAGTGAAAGAAAGAGAGAGAGAGAGAGGAGAGAGAGAGAGAGAGAGAGAGAGAGAGAGAGAGGGGGGGGATAAAGAGAAAGGGAGAGAGGGGAAGACTGTAGGTGAGGAAGGGGGGGAGGGGGAAGAGACGGGAGAGAGGGAAAGGGGGGAGGAAGAGAGAGAATGACGATGATGATAACGATGATAATGGTGACGATGACGATGATAATGAAGATAATATGATAACGATGATGATGATGATTCAACAGGACTTATAATCCATGTTTCTTTCTTTAAAAAGAATTTGAAAATATTGCTGAAATGGGAACCAAGAATCAAAGGGAGAGAGAGAGAGAAATAGAGAGAGAGAGTGGAGACTTCCGAAAAGAGTGGGAGGGTTGACGGAAAGGGAAAAGGGGCACAGAGAGGGAGGAGAGGCGGAGAGGAAAAGTAAAACAAAAACTGGATAGTGATCATTGTGTGGATTGCGCATGGACTGGTAGGAGCCCCCCCCCCCCCCCCCAAAAAAAAAAAAAAAAAAAAAATGAGTGAGTGATTGTTCCCCCCTCCGGGGGCACCCGTCCAACGACGATTACATGAGACTACTCCGATACTGGAGACACAAAGAAAGAAAGGAGGGAAGGAAGGAAGGAAGGAAGGAAGGAAGGCAGGAAGAAAGAACGAAAGAATTGCAGGAAGAAAGAAGGAAAGAAGGAAAGAAAGACAGAATGAAAAGAAGAAAAGAAAAAAAAACGAAGAAAAAGAAAGAAAGAAAAAAGAAAGGAAGTAAAAGCGAAAGAGAGAAAGAAAGAAAGAAAGAAAAAAAGGCATTTGAGGCAGGCCTGTTCGGTTCTTTATTACTGGATTTCCAGGAGGTATTTACACATGTCTATGAGAAACACCGTTCAAGGAATGAATACAAGAATCAAATCTAGCCAACCTTGAGAACACACACACACACACACACACACACACACACACACACACACACACACACACACCACACACACACACACACACTTTCGTCTAATTTCACTTAATGTGGAAGACTTTAAATTGGAGACAAGAACAACAACAACAACAACAACAACACAAAGTAGTTTAGACAGGAAAGGCAGAAACGTCATGCTGCGCACTTATTTTGACACGAAAGTTTTCTTTTACCTATCTCATGTGACAAAAGCCTTTTAGAACATAAAATATTAATGGTCTCTTCACATTGATTTCCATAGCATCCGTTGGTTTGTGTATTCGTTTGTTTGTCTGTCAGCAACATTATAGCATAGCTACTCAACCGATTGCAACCAACTTTGGTGAAAAGATGGAGTGTAACCCACTACGAATCCGTAACATGTTAATGCGGATCGGTGCTGCAGACCTGGATTAAACAACCGATCAAGGATCTGTATAGCAAAATCATTTCAAATTTTCCAGTGAACATGAACAGCGTGAGGTTACTGTTACGAACTTATAACTGCCGTTCATAGACATACATTTATGGAATATCAAATTATTACAGTGATATAAGCATTAAAAGTTTAGAATTTTCCGTATCCTATTAACAAACGTATATGGGAAGTAACTCTTTCCACTTCATTTTCCCCTGTCGGAGATTATATGCTTCCGCTCCTGACCATGTTGCTCCTCTTCTTCACTCTCTCCTCTAGTTGCCTGTTTCCGATCGAATGGACTATAAGCTAGCTGTATACTCTAACCTTTTCTGCTTCGTACGTGGGTCTCAGTTCTAGTATGGGGTACCCTGGGAGGTCGCGTGTCAGAAGAGTAGCGGAGCCACCTGGACGAAAGTATGATTCTGATGTCCTCCAAATTTATGATCTGTCTCGCTGGCGAGCTCCGCTCTGCTTCTCGTGGGCGACGTCTTGGGGTACTGCCTCACTGAGACTTGCGTGCGAAGATCTTTCAAAGTCCCATTGACTCAGATTAAGCTCCCTGCAAACCTCCGACATTCTGATTCCCTTGTCTCTCTAAGTTTGGCCTTAATTCGTTTTTCTTCTCCCGGCAGTTGGACTGGTTGTGACACATCCAAACAGTGTATACTTCTGCACATGTGGGTTATGTTTGATTAATGTACATGTATTTTTGTATGCACTATTATAGAGAAATGTGTAAAAAAAAAAAAAAAAAAAAAAAAATCCCCAAGTCCATGTACTACGACAAGGCCAGTCAACTGTTGGATGACAGAAAAACCTACCAGCCTCTCAAGAAAGACCCCACCAACAGGTGTATGCCACCAAACTCAAGGATCTGCTCAAACGTCTCAAGACGGGCGGACTTTCAATTGACTTTTACAGAAAACTGTACCTATCAACCACTGATGTCCCCAAGTTTTACGGCCTTCCTAAGGTGCACAAGAAAGACGTCCCTCTCCATCCCATAGCTGCTTCCAGAGGTTCCCTCATGTATGAGACGCCGAGATTTGTGGCAGACATCCTGTCTCCTTTGGTTGGCACAACAGAACACCACATCATCAATAGTGCGGACTTGGTCCAGAAACTGGCAGACTACACCCTTTCTCCTGATGAGTGCCTGGTATCATATGATATTTCGGCATTGTTCACCAGCGTCCCCGTCGAAGAAAGCATCCACATCATCAAAGCAAGACTCCAGGCTGACGACACTCTGCCCCAGCGTACTACACTTTCCGTGGACAGCATCTGTGAACTCCTGGCTTGCTGTCTCAACACCACTTACTTCATGTTCCAAGGTAACTTCTACCAGCAGACCACAGGAGCGGCCATGGGCTCTCCAGTCAGCCCCATTGTAGCCAACCTCTTCATGGAGGACTTCAAAGAGAAGGCCCTGGCGTCTTACCATTCTCCTCCAAACTATTGGGGCCGCTACGTGGACGACACTGACCATCCTCAAGAGGGAGCTGGTGGAAGACTTCACCAACCATTTGAACAGTCAACACCCTGCTATCAAATTCACTCACGAGGTGGAGGAGAACAACTCGATTGCCATGCTAGACACACTCATTACATGGACAGAGGACAGCCTCTCCTTCAGTGTGTACGGCAAACCTACCCACACCGACCAGTACCTACAGTTCGAAAGCCACCAGCCACTGGAACACAAACTCGGAGTGATACGCACCCTCACTCATCGCGTCAACACCATCTGCTCTACTCAGGATGCCAAAGACCAGGAAATGGAACACCCCAAACTGGTTCTCACCATATCAGGCTATGAGAAGTGGGCGTGGAACATCCCGGCTAGCAAGAAGATCACACCGCACCCTACCACCAAACAAGACCAAACCCGGCGTAAGGGACATGTCACCATCCCCTATGTCCGCTGTGTGACTGAAGCCTTGAGCAGGAAGATCAGGAAAACTGGTGTCTCCATACATCCTAAACCTATCAACACTATCCACAGCCAGCTGGTCGCCCCCCAAGGACAAAACCGACAAACTGGACAAGTCTGGAGTGATCTACCAAATAGACTGTCGTGACTGTGAAGAAAACTATGTCGGGGAAACTGAGAGAAACCTTCAAAAACGCTTGACAGAACACAAAAGGGAATCATCACCAGTAGGCGCCCAGCAACATCAATTCGATTATGAAAACATCAGCGTTCGCGACCGTGACAATAGATGGTTTCAGCGTGGGGTGAAGGAGACTATACATATTGCCGCCAACAACCCGACACTCAACCGGGACCGGGGCAGACACACCTTGCCATCGGTGTACAACACCCTGATCGTTCAGTCACATGACCAGGGTTCGACCCGTGGTCGTGTGCACTGAACGCCAGTTCACCCAGTAGCCACACCACCGCTGAAGAAGACAGACGGAGGTCTGTCGAAAGCTCCAAGTAAGTGCTATTCCTAGCTGAGTGACCTGTGTAAATCTGGTAGTCGTTAAGATTCTGGTCACATTGTAACTACTATTGCAGTGGAGGGACACTTAATGAATGACGGTGCTTTAAAATCCCCATGATGGTAACAACTTGCCAAGTATAAGATCATCAGCTTTTTTGATTGGTAAATGTAACTTTACGTCTATAAATCAAAAGTTTTCTAAAAACTACACTTGTGGTGAAAAATATAACAATCACATACTGTCCATTGCAGGCACCTGGAATCAGGTTTGCCTGCTTTCTCCAGTCTACCCACGAACAACGTTTTAAAATCCAGATATAATCGGTGACACAGCTTCAGCTTTAACTCGAAGCCCCATTATTTGTTACCAGTGGCAGAGTGCTGTTTGCTCAGCGTTCATAATAATGTTAAATCAAGTTGATATCTTTCATTTCAATATTTTTAACTGTCTCTTAAATGCATTTAAAATTTGATGCTGTCGTCCATATTGGTTTCACGTCACACCATGTGGATGAACATTAAAGTAAATGAAACACACACAGATAGTGTGTGTGCGTGCATGCGTGCGTCCGTGTGTGTGTGTGTGCGCGTGCGCACGCGCACGTTGTGTGTGTGTGTGTGTGTGTGTGTGTGTGTGTGTGTGTGTGTGTGTGTGTGTGTGCGTGCGTGCATGCGTGCATGCGTGCGTGTGTGCGTGCGTGCGTATGTGTGTGTGTGTGTGTGTATGAAATCGTTCTTTAGAATATACGCAGGTTGAAATTGATACTACTATTGTGGCTCGCTCTTCTGAAACCACAATGGGGTCTTGTCACGCTGGTGACTATGTTGAAGTCTTTATTCTGAGTGGGAGACAAAACTGATATTAAATTCACTTGTGTCCTTGTCCTCCACTAACACCGACTAAGACGATCAAGACAAAAGGTATTTTAGACGTAGCTGATTTGGAATGTTGGTTTAGCTGTCCTCTCAGATCTATAGAGCATGCGGATTTTGGACAGATCTTTCGCTCTGTGTTCAATTGACAATTGTGTGGGGAAAACGGAAAGAACATGTAGGTATGAAAGTAACTAACACTGTAGATGAAAAAAATCTCTGCTGGCGTTTGCTACAGGAATAGCAATTTATAATTATCTCCATTCCCGCTCATGAAACTTCCTCTCTGTTTTTCTAGTTGCTCTACTTCCCCTCTTCTCCCCCCTCCACTTCCCCGCCCCCTCCCCCCCCCCCCCCAACATCCTTTCCTCTGCACACAGAGAGAGAGAGAGAGAGAGAGAGAGAGAGAGAGAGAGAGAGAGAGAGAGAGAGAGTCACAAGCTTAACAAAACAAACAAGGAAACATGAAAATCAAGTTCAAAACAAATGACAACATGGACCAAACAGATTTTACTCAGTGAATAGGTTCACAATACCGGCTGCTGTGCCGGGTCGTCTGGGCTATGTTGTGGGGGACTGGAAACCACTGTACTCTTCGACCGTGGCCCTCCCCTGTCATGCATGGGCTGTGGACACAGTGTGGCTCCCTGTGAAGACTGTCGACTAGCATGACTTACATCCACAGCGGCTCTCCGCTCTCCGCCTTCAACTTGTGGATCCCGTTTGTCATGTTGGATTGTTGGCCGTGTGGATGACTCCTGTGGAGATAACACGTCGTTAGTCACCAACCCTGTGCACTGGACACCACCCTCCTTGATTCTTTCCTTCTCCCTCCCCCTTCTCTCTCTCTCTCTCTCTCTCTCTCTCTCTCTCTCTCTCTCTCTCTCTCTCTCTCTCTCTTTCACACACACACACACATGCACACGCACACACACGCACACACACACACACACACACACACACACACACACACACACACACACACACACACTTACACTTTAAATGTAAAAATAAATCTAAAGAAAAGAACTCGCGTACAGTTTCTGAAAAAAAAGACGTCAGCGTAAAACCTGGTGACGTCAGTTTGAAAATACGCAAAAGTCATGAGCACCAGAACGAAGAACAAGACATGCTGATGGTCACTTTTCTACACGATTCAGTGCTGAATGGAGTTGACATGGATAGACTAGGATACTCGTATGGTTTTGATGCACTTCCCTTCAAGGCTCCGACGTCGAATGATCTAGTGAAGCAAGAGGGTCCTCTGTTTTTTCTTCAAAGAAATCGCCAGACGCCACTGTCATCCACTGTGGAGTCAATGATATTAAAAAGTCTGACCCAGAAATCTGCAGCAAAATCTTCGCCGATTCCATCAGTCATATCTTCCAGACATCCTAAAACGAAAATTGTCAGCAAAATCGCGCCTCTACGAGATACTGAGATGGAAACCAAACGTGAACTATTCAATGCTTTGGTCTCCACTTAACTGTTTGGGATGGAAAGAATCTCTTTCGTCAGCCATGGCAACATGCATACCAGAGGGCTGAAGAAAGAGGGATTCATCCAACAGCAAGAGGGGCCAGTGTCCTTGCGGAAAACCTGGGGCGACACCTGAGACAGCTGTTCTGGGAGCAGCCGAAGAAAACTTTAAGGCGCCCACGTCATCAGCTACCCAGACACTTCTACCCAAACCCCAGCTTTTCACGCTACTTTGGTGAAAGGAACCCATGGGATAATCCCTTTGATGTACTAAGAGACTGGTTTTAAAAACTGGACCAATCTGTATTAACATTGCTTTAACTGCGGACAGCAAAGAACCGTTCTGTTAACTTTGCAACTAGTTATCCGCTGCGTTTATTCTTTGTGCATCGGTTTTATTTTAAGAACCCCCCCCCCTCTCTTTTTCTTCTCTACCTCTCTCTTTCTCTTTCTCTATCCCTTTTCAGTATGTCTGTCACGTATTGGTATTTATTAGTATACTTCATCGGTACGTTTTGTATTGTTATTGTCTTTCCCCCAGGTTTTCCTAAGAACTGTTAATAGCTATGGGAGAAACAAAAGCTATAAGTATTATGCAATGGAACTGCAGGTCTTTACATACAAACCTGTCTTACCTTATTCAACATCTTGCTTAGAGACTGTAAATATGTTGGTTCACGACCACCCAAGTTATTTTGCACGAAAACCCCCTTTTCACATCCAAATCACGTCCATCACATGTCACTTTTGGCCAAATTTAACACCTGTTTTACAAATAAAATTAACACCCCAAAACTGCCAAATATTGACGCAATCGACACTTTAAAACGGGGGCTTACGTGCTAGATAAGATTTGGTGATCGTGAACCAACATATTTACATTCTCTCCAGACACATAAAATCAACTAAACATTTGACTGCTCTACTACAGGCTGGCCCTGCTGCTGTTGTTACGTGGCACCGCAAAATCGATAAATTGCAATTACTGCCTCAACATCGAACTGCCCTACCCAGACTGGCCCTGCTGCTGTTGTTACTCGTTACTCGACACGGCAAAATCGATAAATTGCAATTAGTGTCCCAACAACGAACTGGCGCATTGCGACACATTATTATTCATCGCGCGATGCGTGTTAACCAATCGGCAAGGAAGTAGGGCATCATTTCTACGGGGCTGTTATCAACAAGGGGGAGCTGCCGTCATTTCACATTTGAGAGGCGTGCTGTGCGGATGTATGCTGATGTGCTGGCATTTCTTCACAGAATCAGAGAGAGAACTTGTGTTTGTTAAAAATATGGCGAGTCAGGAAGTGATGTTTCAATGCCTTCTGCCAGTGCTGGAAGTGACGCTACTATTACTGAAGAAATGGCTGAAATGTTGTTATCTTCGCAAGGAAAACTTTCTGATCAACAGACCAATCTCGTGGAAAAATACATTGTTTATCATGAGGCCATGGCAAAGCTTTGACAAATAAATTGAGTGGCGAGCCTTGTTCTCCTCCCTCAAAGCCAAAAGGAAGCATTTCGTTTTTGTTTCCTCAACAAAAAAGGGAACTATTAGTTGAAGATCTTGACAAATATTTGAAAATACAGCTTTGTAAGCTACCTTCCGAACCATTTGATGAAACCAAAACCTTTGAAACTGTTCAAGAAATGACCCCCATCTTACACCGGGCTTGTTACTCAGTGAAAGATAGTGAAAAGAAATCTCTTTCTCAGGCTCTTTTTTTAGGGCACTGGCTTCAGAAAGCAAAGACAATTTTGAAACAGTCAAAAACAAAAAACTGGGAGTCCTATCTGAAAGAAAATTTGCTGGTTGAGCCAACTCGTGCAAGAAGAATAATTGAATTGTCATTTTATTTTTATTCTTGTCCAAAATTTCACAAACTCGCGATTTCTTTCAATGAGTTATACAACAAACGAAAACTCATTCTGAAATACATGAAATCCAACCCCAACTTTAAAGCATTCTGGCAAGATAAACACGGCGTGCTTGAACATGCGTGGCAGGAGTAATTGAGCCACTTCCATACTCTCCAGCCAGAAAGCGCCCAACAAAACTGGGTCATTCAGGCAGCTCCGCCTGATTGACCTACAAAGCCCGCCTCTACCCCACCTGCTGGAGCTATGCCAAGACTCTCAGTGAACGCCACAAACACATGACGTGGGCCTAAAAATAGTAACGGTTTTGCAAAACCGTCTGGATATTGATCGTTGTGCAGTTTCCCTTCGTCGTCTGACTGACTTGAGCCCTGCCTACGCTTCACCTCTAAAGGCTGCCTTTGGGCGGCCGCCAATAGAACTTTGAAAGAGATCCTGTGATTATTGATTCGGGACTCTGATAAGTGCTTTGGTGGCTGTCTCGAATTTACGACGTTCAAGTGCGAACCACAAAAAGCCCCCCCCCCCCCCCCTCACATTCCCCCGCAAGCACCTCCCCATCTATTGTGTGTATTTGTTTGTTTGTTGTGTGTGCATGCGTGCGTGAGTGCGTGTGTGTGAGAGAGGGAGGGAGGTGGAGACAGGCAGACAGACAAAGAAGTAAACAGATAGAGATGTGGGAGTGAATAAGGGAGAGAAACTGATTAATTAATTTTTTAATTTATAATTTTATTCTGGTTTAAAAATGAAGCCAGAAGAAGTTAGAAAGCTTACTAATATACTTCACACGTTGAATTGGAAGGGCCATAGAGAAAGGTTAAGGAGCAGGTTTGAAACATCAATTACTGATCTTTTTATTCACATAAATATACAAACAAGCGTGAAGCAGGCCATCAGTGAAATACAAGATTCTTGGCCCCCACAGGCCATAAAATTGTTTGCCATATTAGTTGATTATATAGCTTCTCAAGATGTTAATCTGACTTTTTCTACCAGCCCTGAAGGAGTAACTATTTGCTTTAATGAAGATTAGGTTTTACGATTAGAAAAGACTATAATAACAGTTGAATTTACTATTATTTTTTTAAATTTATTTTAGATTAAAAATGGCTGCCGAACTTAGTGTATCTGATTTAAAGAAGTGTAATGAACTATTTAACGAGACAATGAAAGCGTTAAACATTGATTTTAGTGAATCTGGTTTTGAGAATGATGTAAACAATATAATAAAAGATCATAGTGAACTATTTAACGAAGCAATCAAAGTGATGAACATTGACTGTAGTGATTCAGAAAAAGCTAAAATGCTGGCGGACGTTATTGTAAGGTTAACATGTCTTGAAGTGTTGCAACGCTTAGGTGAAGAATAAAAAGCGTGTTTACTTACTTTTATATACATTTATTTTTTTTATTTACCTAAATATTTTGGCTTTAAAAATGACGACCACAAGTAAATCCGAGGACGGAAAACTATATACGATGGAAGAAATATTTAGCAGTGACAAAAAATTAAGCAATATGTTTAACGAAGTAGACATAGACATCATTAACCCCACAAATGTTCATGAAAGCGTAGCACATGCTATCTCTAAACTTCCAGAGTCTCTTCAGATGGAACCACCAGTAAAAGTGCTGTTAGCTGTTCTGATTGATTATATAACGCCTGATGATACTAACATGCCAATCTGGGTTTCAACAAGGCAGAAAGAAGTAATCAGCTATCACGACTTTAACTCTAACTGGGCTAACTACATGCTTACACAGTTTAACCATGCAAGTGAGGAGGCAAAGTTAAGGGGTTCTGGCTGGTCTGAAGGACAGTCCTGAAATAAGATTAAGACAAACAAAGTTCTATCCTATAGTTGGCAATTCTTACCTTCCTCTTCCAAAAGAGTTAGAGTTAAAACGAGCAGTCTTAAACATACATAATTCTGACAACATGTGTTTTATGTGGTGTGTTTTAGCGCACTTACATCCTGTTAAAAATCATGCAAACAGAGTTTCTAATTATGAAGCATACAAACAAGAGCTGAACTTTGATAACATAACCTTTCCAGTGAGTATAAACAGCATATCTCAGTTTGAAGAGCAAAACAAACCAATTACTGTAAACGTATACACATGGTCTGTAGAAGCCGATCTAGTGCCTCTAAGGGTTTCTCCCAACGCTCCTACTTAGGCGAACCGCTTAACAAACATGTAGACTTGATCCTGTTTAAGGATAGTACAAAGAGTCATTATGTATTAATCAGAACAATAAGCAGACTTATGGTTTTTACATCAAAGCATCCAGCTAAAAAAGAGATTTGTAGAAGGTGTTTGGTTAGAATTCCTACTATAGAAGCAGCTGCCAGTCATAGAACTCATTGTAAAAGTTTTGTAGACTGTGAAACTAAACTCCTCACACCTAAACCAGGGTCTAAAGTTAGTTTTAAGAATGTACACAAAATGCAAATGAGCCCGTACATGGTTTATGCTGACTTTGAATCACTCTTGCCGCAGTACTATGGCCCACAACAGCAAGAACAAAAAACAACGTTATTAACCCACCATCAGATCTGTTCTTATGCGTTTATTGGATAAGGATAAGGATAAGGATAACAATTTTATTTGTCCAAGAGATGGAAAATTCATTTTCGACAGCACAGCAGCCATATACCAGGACAACACACACACACACGCGCACACACACACACACACACACACACACACACACACACACACACACACACACACACACACACACACACACACACACACACACACACAAAAGGCGTAAAATGCCTGTGTAAGAATCCATAGTAAATCAATCCCATCAGTAAAATATCTTCATACAAGCACAAACACTCTCTCCCCCCCCCCCCACCCCACACACACATCACACACACACACACACACACACACACACACACACACACACACACACACACACACACACACACACACACACGCACACACACACACACACACGTACAAATACATGTGCGTGCGCAGCTACAGTACACATCCACTCCCTTTAAAACATGGAACCTAAAATTTTAAAAGTGAGCATCATCATCATCATTAAAAGCAAGCAACATACTCTATCTAAATATATTCAGTTTAATAAGATTGAAATAATAAATATGATTATTTAAGACCAGGCATCCCTCGATACATAGGATTTAAACACACCACACACACGCGTGCGCACGCATGCACACACACACACACACACACACACACACACAACCACACACACACACACACACACACCACACACACACACATGCACATGCGCGCGTGCGCGCACACACACACACACTCACACACACAGCACGCACACACACACGCACGCACGCACGCGCGCGCATGCACACAAATTGTTTTAAGAACCGGCAAAGATAAAAGTAGCGACATTCAGCTGTTCTTCATGTGCATGGACGGATCCTGTTGTACATTCTGATGGCACTGGGGAGGAATGAGTTGGAGAGTCTGTCTGTCCGTGCTCTGACACTCAGCAGTCTGCCAGAGTCCCTCACCGACCTCCGAGAGTCCAGCTCACTGTGCAAGGGGTGTGATGGGTCACTGAGGATTGCCTGCACACGTCTCAGCACTTTCGTCTCGTAGAGATCGTGGAGGCCGGCCACGTCCGACCCGATCACATCCCTCGCTGTGCGAGTGAGCTTGGTCAGCTTGCCGACATCCCCCTCCCCCAGACTGCCAAAGAAGCACAGACTGTTGAAGGTTATGGCACTCTGCACAGTGCTGGTGTAGAACATATGCAGGATGGCTGGGTTGACCTTGAAGGACCTGAGCTTCTTCAAAAAGTGAAGACGCTGGTGCCCTTTCTTCACTAGAGCAGCCGTGTTCTCTGCCCAGCCCAGCTTGTTGTCCAGTATGGAGCCAAGGTACTTGTATTTTTCAACAATCTCCACCTCTTCGCCTTTGATCTGGATGGGAGTGTGCGGTGGTTTCTTCCTCCTGAAGTCGACGATCAGCTCCTTCGTTTTGCTGACGTTCAGGCACAGGTAGTTGTTGTCACACCAGGTGACCATCCTGTTCACTGAGTCCCTGTAGGATTCCTCCTCTCCATCAACAATCATTCCAGACAGAGAAGTATCGTCTGAGAATTTGACCTGGAGGACACCGTTGTTGTTAGGTCAGACGGCCAACACACAACACCAGAGATTTACAGAGGCCCTAACGCAGCTAGTAGATTTTTAGAGCAGATGAAACAAGTTCGCAATCACTACTCCAACCAACTAAATCTTTTAGACATTGTTATGACTCCTGAAGACCAAGAACGCTATGACTTATCTACACACTGTTGGATATGTAACAGAGAATTATTAGGCGACACAGTAAGAGACCACGATCACATTACTGGCAAATTTAGAGGAGCCGCACATAACAATTGTATCTTCAACTTAAGGTTGATCCTTAAGACATGGAAACTGCCTATCTTCTTTCATAACTTACGAGGCTACGATTCTCATTTCATCATGCAAGCAGTGACTTCTGAATATAAGAGGGTTACCTGCATTGCACAATCTTCAGAAAAGTAACATGACTTTTACTCTTGACTCTTTATCCTTTTATGACTCAGCCCAACATCTGATGGGGAGTTTGGATAAACTAGCAGGATCTCTACAAGACTTTCCAATCACTAAACAATACTTTGATCCATCTTTAGTGCGTAAAGGAGTTTACCTTATGAATACATGAACTCGTGGGATAGGTTTGATGAAGACTCACTTCCACCGAAAGGCGCTTTCTTTTCTAGTCTTAGAGGCAAAGACATAAACTGATGCTGACTATGAATACGCTCAAAAAGCTTGGACAGAATTACACTGTCAAACAATGGGCGACTATCACGATCAATATTTATTAGCTGACGTATGTTTATTAGCAGACGTTTTTCAAAAATTACAGATCTACATGCATGAAACATTACTGTCTAGACTCATCGCATTACATCTCTGCCCCAGGGTTATCTTGGGATGCATTCTTAAAGTCTACAAACATCCAGATTGACTTAATTTCTGATCTACCCACACTTCAGATGATTGAAGATGGTTTAAGGGGAGGTATTAGCATGGCCTCACATCCTTACTGCAAAGCCAACAACAATATTTAGATGATTATGATCCAACTAAACATCCAACTATCTAATGTACTTAGACGCTAACAATCTGTATGGGTGGGCTATGAGCCAGCCGCTTCCATTACGTAACTTCAGGATGTATAGAGGGCATGGTACAAATAATATTCAAGAGGCATAAAGTGGTTGAACAGTTTAACGTCAGATCAACAGTATGGTTTTATTCTAGAAGTAGACTTAGAATATCCTTATGAACTGCATGACCTCCACAACGATTACCCCTAGCCGCAGAAAGATTAAAGATGAGTCCTATCGAACTCTCCTAAACTTGTACCGAATCTTCGTCACAAAACTAAGTATGTTTGTCATTACAGACTGTTACAGTTTTACTTAAGACACGGACTGAAACTGACAGCTGTTCACAGAATCATTGCTTTTGACCAAGAACCTTTTATGAGGCCATACATCAAGAAGAACACTGATCTTAGAACCAAAGCCACTGATGCTTCTGAAAAAGACTTCTTTAAAATGATGAACAACAGCTGTTTTGGCAAAACTATGGAAAATCCACACAAGCGTAAAGATGTGAAATTAGTTACAAAAGAAAACCAAGCATTAAGTTTGCCTCTAAACCTAACTATCAAGACTTTAGAAGATTTAACGACAGTTTGGTTGGCATTATGATGAAGAAAAAGGATGTTAAGTTGGACAAGCCGGTGTTTATCGGCTTTACTGTATTAGAGTTGTCAAAGTTATTGATGTTAGAATTTCTGTACGACTACTTTAAACCGCAGTACCAGAAGCAAGAGTACTTTACACACACACTGACTCTTTTATTCTAGACGTCCCACAGAAGACTTCTATAAGGACTTAGAAACAGAAGTAGCTAAGGAGTTGATGGGTGGTACGACACATGCGACTATCCAAAGACAGCCCTTTACATTCAACCGTTAACAAGAAAGTAATTGGAAAGATGAAGGATGAACTTAATGGGACAGTTATCAAAGAATATGTTGGTTTGCGTCAAAGATGTATAGCGTTGCCAGCCCGACTTCTGTAATGAAAAAAGCTAAAGGCATAAGTAAAGAAGTTGTCAAAAAAATATATCTCACGATAATACAAGCAAGCTCTCTTTGAAAACAAAGTATTTCATCACACAAATGTTAATCTGCGCTCTACTCTTCATCACGTAAACACAACTGCAGTTAACAAGAAATCACTAGTCTCTAACAATAACAAGAGAACTTACGTCAGTCATGAGTTTTCATATGCTGTAGGGCATTGGAGAACTTTAAAAGATTAACTTGACTGACTTGGTCTGTACTTAACTTAAGAATTAACTAGTACTTATTTAAGAACCTAACAAGAACTTAACTTAAGAACCTAACAAGAACTTAACTTAAGAACCTAACTAGAACTTAAAAAGAACTTATTTTTTTGTACTTTACTTGTAATTTACTTGCACTTAACTTAAAAGGTACTTTCTATAACTAACTTAACTTATACTTATCTAGTTCTTAACTTGTACTTTATTTAGTTCTTAACTCTTACTTATTTAGTTTCTTAAAAACTATTCCCTAGAAAATGGGTCTTACAACAGGAGGTTGCTCTTTTTTTGCAGAAGTTGGTTCTTTTACTGGCTTTGTGGGGGTTTGTGACTTTGCTGCTAAGTATGGCGTTAGACATTTGTATGCTAAAACTCCCCCACCAACAACAACAGCACCAATACATAATAATACATCTTATCGTTTGATTGTGATTGTGTTGTTGTTTAATTGGCTGTTGTTGTTGGGGGCGATGTTGTTTACTATCTAATAATTTTTGTTTTGCTGATTGGTTTGCTTTTTGCAGTCTGTTCCATTCAGCTAGTTTGCACCCGGCCTCAATCGTCCAGGATTTTAGTTTTAGTAACATTACTCACTTGTGGTACATTCACTTGTGGCGCATTCACTTGTGGTACATTTTGCTCCTGCCGAGGGTCCTGCGGATTGTCCTGCGGCGTCTTCTCGCTCATTTTTTTATTGGGTTAATTTATTTGATCAAATAATTGATTAAAAGTAATTAATCCCATAAAGGGAA
>JAFLJL010001837.1:57580-62835 GCA_018398815.1 Conus ventricosus | reverse complement strand
AAATGAAAGATTAAAAAGTTCCATTATTGGAATATTTAGCAAGATGGTAACTTTCTTATTTTAAGGATGGAATTATGAATGGAACAGACAAATGATGTGTAGTACGGACCATCTGTATGATTTAGGTGATTAAAGTTCATTATATGACTTAACATACGTTGGCAGCAAGGGTCCGTCACTTTTTCTAACTTGTATAGTCATGTCTGATTTGCTCTACTAAGTTCCCATTCCGGGATAGTGCTAAAAAGACACATGAGGAGCTACGTTTTGAGGGGCAGTGCCTGCTTTTGTAAATAAGTCTGCTGTGTATGAGGCTATCGATTTTAGAGAATCAATTTTTTGTGCCCGTTTAGGAAAATTTTATTTCTGATATTAATCAGTTTCACTGGTATTAAGATTTGTAGTGTATGACTTCTTAAAATATATTTTGCAGATGCAAGTTTCATATTTTCTTCAAAAGGCAATATTCCGATCTCCACACAAGTTCTTAAAGTGATGTATGAACCTGGACACCAAGAGCTATCTTGTAAGCTTTACTATACGATACTCTGCAACTTTTTAATTAAATATTTTGGGGCTGAAAAAAAAGTCTCTTGGCATAGGATAGTTTTGATCGTACAAACGCAGTAGCTAAATGTGTTAATACTTTACTGTCTTTACCCCAGGATTGTTGACTCACCATTTTCAAGAAATTTAAAGTTTTCTTAGCTTTTGTTAGAATAGTTTGTATGTGATAATTCCAGCTCAATTTAGAAGTTAAATTTACTCCTAAAAATTTTACAACTTTTTTTTATATTCAAGGCACAATCCATCTATTTGAAATGAAGGCAGAGGATTAGGATCATAACCAGTATTGAACAGAACCATATGCGATTTTTCAGCTGAAAGGGCCAATCCATTTTCAGTCATGTACTTACTAATTTTATCTAGTTCATTTTGATATATCTTTTTAATATAGTTGATTGATCTAACTGGTGTGTGACGTTTTAAAGTAACTTTCATCCATATGCAGATATCATCCGCATATTGTACTAGTTCAACAGTTTTTGATAATGATTTAGGAAGATCATGGATCAAAATATTAAACAGGATAGGAGCTATCACAGCTCCTTGCGGGATTCCCATCTGGATATGTCTTTCATTAGAATATACACAACACACACAGTGTGTGTGTGTGTGTGTGTGTGTGTGTGTGTGTGTGTGTGTGTGTGTGTGTGTGTGTGTGTGTGTGCGCGCGTGCACGTGTCTGCATGTGTTGTGTTGTATTTGTGCGTGTGTGCGTGCGTGCGTGTGTGGTGTGTGTGTGTGTGTGTGTGTGCGCGCGCGTGCGCGTGTGTTGTGGTGTGTGTGTGTGTGTGTGTGTGTGTGTGTGTGTGTGTGTGTGTGTGTGTGCGTGTGTGTGCATCTCTCTCTCTCTCTCTTGTCTATTATACCCCTCTACACACACCAATGCGCTCACGCCCAACACACCTTCCACCCCCAGTCTCAATTACATACATATCCTTCCCCACCCCACCCCCGTCCCACACACATTCTTTCTCCTTTCGTTTTTGTCTTATCGTTACAACAATATCTCCATGTTGTGTAATTTCTACTTTTAAAGTTAAGTCATTTATCTCTTCTTTAAAGACAATTGGCTCTTTACTTCCGTAGAATGTTGCTTACAAGCTTCACTCGGCCCATGAGTATACGTCCTCAGCGTGTTTCTCACCTTCGAGTTTGTTTATTTGTTCTTTAATTCCCTCCTCCTCCTCCTTCTCCTCCACCTCCGCTTTCCCACTTTTTCTGTAGTCTGCTTCCTCCCCCCCTCCTCCCCCCACCCATTGTTCAAGAGAAGATAACTCTCATCACACTTCCCACTCACCGTCTGAACAAACCCTTCGTAGCACAGCTTTTCTGTTTGTTATGATTTGTTCATCTAGCCTATAGAAGCGCTAGGGGTTGAACACGTTACATTTGTAATTTGTAAGTATTCATTCGTCTGGCAGTGCCTTAGCTCAGTTCTAAAATCAGTTACGTCAGCACTCCATACAGGAAATCGCTTGGTTTATTCGACTCTTTGAAGATGGAAGTGGACCTGGATAAGATAGGAGAATCTATTATATAAAGCTCAGTTTGTCTGTCTGTCTGTTCGCTTATACACGGCCACAGTTTTAGGCCGATCGCCACCAAACTTGGTATCAAGTATCCTTGGTGTCCTACAAACAGCAACGTTGGGTTGGCGATCACGTGACGCATTGCGTCGTGACGCAATTTGCGTCCACAGATGCAAAACTGGACATCGGAACACTACACGAGAAACAAACTCACCGGGGCGAGACGGGGTCGAAGCGCGTAAGCGCTGGTTTCATTGAAGCTGCTTTGACAGTGCAAAATGGCTGACTGTGTTTGGGCCCTTTTCCTGAAACGGGCGAGCAAAAATTTGCAGATCGGAAATTAGTTGACAATCCATAGGATGAAAACCAAAGAACCTGCAAAACTCGAAATGCAATCCTCGTTTTGGGAGAGAAAAAATGGGCCCCCGTGCACGTTTCAGCAATACGCAGCAATGGATCAAACCATTTCTAGATTACTGTACCCTCTCCTTACACTGACAACATCAACATCAGTAAAAACCCAGCAACAAGAACAATAACAACGACAGCGAAAACACACAACAACAACAGCAACACAAAAACACCAGCAACAACACATAACACAGACACAACCAAACCGCCCGCGCGCGCGCGCGCGCGCACACACACATACACACACACACACACCCCACACACACCACCACCCCCACCACCCCCCCCCCCCCCCCCCCCCCCCCCCCCCCCCCCCCCCACCCACACACACCGCACACACACACGCGCACAAACACACACACACACACACCGCACACACCCCACACACACACACACACACACACACACACACACACACAACACACCCACCACACACTTTCAACGTGATAGCTGGGGGCATACATGCGCCTTGGCTTACATACTCCCATTTCGCCTTAATACAACTTGTTTTTAAGAAGAAGAAGAAAAAGAAGAAAAGAAGAAGAAGAAGAAGAAGAAGAAGAGAAAGAAGAAGTGGAAGAAGAAGTGAAGAAGAAGCAGAAACAAGAAGAAGAAGAAAGAGGAAAAAGAAGAAGAGGAAGAAGAAGCAGAAGAAGAAAAGAGAAAGAAGGAGAAACAAGAAGAAGAAGAAACAAAGAAGAAGAAGCAAAGAAAAAGAAACAAAGAAGAAGAAGAAGAAACAAAGAAGAAGAAGAAGAAAAACAAAGAAGAAGAAGAACAAAGCAGAAGAGAAGAACATAGAAAGGAAAAGAAGAAGAAAATGAATGAATGAATCTTTAATGGGTTGAAAATTTAGGCTCTTTGAAGGCCTTTTACAATTCTCCCCAACAATAACTACAATTTAAAAAGTAAGGTAACATCGAATTACAAAATAACATCAATATAACGATTTCATGTTTAAAAATCTCTCTTCTCTCTCTCTCTCTCTTCTCTCTCTCCCCCCTTCTCTCTCTCCCCTCTCCTCCTCCTTCTCCCCTCCTTCTCTCTGTCTCTTCTTGCTGTCTCTCTCTCACTCCCTGTCCTCCCCCTCTCCCCACACACACACACACACACACACACACACACACACACACACACACACACACACACAACACACACACCCCACAACCTCAATCAACTGCATCGTTTATCAGCATAACACTTTTTTTTTCCTCCGGTACGTATGCATAGTCAGGCTAATGTCTACGCAAAAGGTCAGTCATGAGTATCAAAAAGAAGTAACTTACTTCATTTTTGAAAGCTAAATAATTGGGAAATATTTCTGTGTTTGCTGAATTTTTTTCCATTCTTTACAGCCACAGAAGGAGAAACTTGTTTTGAATAAATCTAAAATTAGGTTTAGGAATAATGAATCTGAGCGAATCATGATGGTGATGTAAATGTACTATTGTTTTTTAAATAATCTGGGCATGCGTCATGAACAATTTGTGCATTAAGAATCAGAGTGTTGAATGTTATACATGAGTGAAGAGGCAGTTTTCTATTGTACCAAATACATCACGCATAGAAGGATCGGATTGCTTCTGACAGCTGATCATCTTAATGGCTCGTTTTTGTAATGAACAAAGTGGTTTAAAGTAGATGGCGCACATTTACCCCAATTTAATAGAGCAGTAGTCTAATCGAGCCTGAACAAAAGCAAGATAATAATTTTTCGTGAATGTTCGTTGAGAAAGTGTTTTATTCTGACAGCTGGGAAAACACCCAAAACGAGACTTTTTTGATTAGGGTTTTGGATCTGATCGTGCCAGGAAAGATTTTCATCGTGACGAAAGCCTAATAATTTGTGCTTTGCAACTTGTTTTATTGTTTTATCTTTGTACATTATTTTAAATTTTTGCTTCTTTTATGACTTGTCTTTTTTGACGTGCACATATTAACATAGATTCGGTTTTATGAGATGAACAAGCATGTCATTGAATCACACCAGTCTTCCACTGATTTCATGCTTGCATTTAAATGATAATTAATTTCATCGATGCTATGACTAGAGTATTGTAAAGATGTATCATCAGCGAACAAATCACACACTGCATTTTGAATTGATAAAGGGAGATCATTTATGTAGAGGGAGAACAACAGGGGACCTAAGATTGATCCCTGTGGCACGCCTCTTGGCAAAAGTCCTTAGAAGAAATAACACCTCGTGAAAAAACAGATTGCGTACGGTTCAACAAATAAGATCTAAAAAATGATTCCGTATTGGGTTGTCGACGCCGTAAACATGAAGCTTTTTAGCAGTATATTGTGATTAATTAAATCAAAAGCCTTTGTTAAATCAATAAACACTACACCAACTGCTTTCCCCTTTTTTGATATCTTTTAGCCACAAATTTGTGATCCGACACAAAACCGTTTCACATGAATGTTTGTTTCCTAAATCCTGACTGATTGATATACAACAGTTTAAAGTTTCTCAATAAAAATGATAGATGGGATGGATATGACGTTCTAATGGTTTTGAGACGGACGATAGCAGCGAAATTGGTCTGTATTTATTTGGATCATCTAAGTTCCCTTTTTTTTGCAGAGGGATAATTTTTTCATGTTTAAATGCATCTGGGAAATAATGTTTAGATAAACATAGATTAAAGAGGTATGTAAGAGAAATTTTCAATATATGGTACAGATATTTTAATATCTTGGGACTAATTCCATCAAAGCTGTATGAAAATTTTTTTTTTTTCA
>JAFLJL010001837.1:45080-52580 GCA_018398815.1 Conus ventricosus | reverse complement strand
TGGAGAGTTGGGGGGAGGGGGGGGGGAATGGTGGGATGGATGGCTAGGATAGGTGAAATAGGGAGCATGAAAGAGAAAGAAGGTAACGAGAAAGAGGCCTAGGTTCACCCCTTGAGGAGTGACAACTTCTTGCAGGCTGATCTGACCGGCCTTTTTTTGCCTCACCTCTCTCTTTCCCTTCTTACGTGTGTGTGTGTGTGTGTGGGGTGGTGTGTGTGTGTGTGTGTCTGTCTGTCTGTCCCGTCTGTCTGAATGCATTTCATGTGTGTGTGTGCGCGTGCGTGTGTCATGTGTGTCCGAGCGCGCGCGCGCGCACTCACACACACACCACACACACCCCACAAACACACACGCACGCACTCACACACTCATGCACGCGCACAGGGCTTATACACACACGCGCGCACCATCACATATTCACATACGCATGCCGCACACACATACACACACACAGACTAACAGACAACGACAGACATAACAAACCTTACACATGGACACACAACGCACGCACGCACACACACACACACACACACACACACACACACACACACCACGCACGCACGCAAAGCACGCATACACATTGACAAACCCCGCGCACAACGTGCGCGTGCGTTCGTGCGCGTTTAGACTCACACAAACACACGCAAGCACGGGACATACACAGCACAGATACACAGACAGACAGACAGACAGACAGACACACACACCACACACACAACACACACACCACACACATACACATACACACACACACAACACACACACAACCACACACACCCCACACACACACACACACACACACACACACACACACACACACACACACACACACACACTGACTGACTGAAACATGGGAGTTTGATTATACTCCCGTTTGGCTAGTATACTTACCATGTCAGACAATAGCATTCACGGCAGTTAGTCTGCTCTGCCAGGGCCCAATTTTTTGTGTGGCTAAAGCAGTAATAAACAGTCACGTGGTGCCCAACCCACTTCCGCCGTAGGAAGAAGCCATGAAAAGCCCTCCCGTACCTCATTCATCGAGGCCTGCGCGCAAGGTAAACCCCAGAACCTTGGCGCTAGTGGGGAAGGCAGGGCGGGCATTAGAGTCTGACATGGTAAGTATACTAGCCAAACGGGAGTATAATACAAACTCCCCATTTGGGTCATAAACTGTACCAATGTCAGAAATAGCAAATTCATAGGAAAAGGCGGGGGGCGAGTGCCTTAGTGGTTTTCCCGGGTTACCCGATTGGATGCAAATTTGCCGCCACAAAGGAATCCCATTAGAACCATCAGCCCTGGTCATGCGGATGTCCCTCAAAAAAAATTTTAATGAAAGGGATTCCCGAACGCCAGAAGGGTCCTCCACACACACACACACCAAATCAGAACTAGTGACAATGGAGTGACGGATATTCCACTGAATGACATGGAAAACGAGTGATTAAGCCATGCAGGGCACTCTTCAGTCACTCTACCAGGTAGCAGACTTGATGCGTAAAGGAGAGCGTGGATGTACAGCGCTCAGGGCGCCTAACCAAGAAATGCAATATAAGATAATACTAATGATGACGATAAACGTTTTGGGACAGCATGGACAAAGGCTTAAAGCTGGCGTGACCTAAGCAGAGAATAAACCCATTGTGCTGGGCAAGGTCTTGCAAAAGCAAGAAATGTGACTTTGTCAGCAGAGGCTAAATAAGGAATATATCGGATGAGAAAGTACGCACAGATTTGTGATATTGCAACTCTGTTTGCTCTCATGTGAGTAAAAGATGCAGAACCAGTTTGTAGTCAACATAATCCTGCAATATCTATTGGAGGTGTTTTTTCGTGTGTGTGTTGGTTGGGTTATGCTTGCCTTTTTGACGATGTTCATTCACCTGTTCCCCCCCCCCTCCTCCCTGCCTTTCTCCAACAACCTTTTTTTTCTCATGTTCTGTGATTCTTATATTCCTTCTTCCTTGGCGCTTCACACTTCTTTGGCTATTGTCCGCAATTCCATCGTTGATGTTTGATTTCCGTCGTTCTATACGCTAGTAATACTCTGAAAAGTAACGACAACAACGTAAAAATAAAGATTTAGGTCAGCTGCTCTCTCTCTTCTCTCTCGCTCTCTTTCCTCTCTCTCTCTCTCTCTCTCTCTCTCTCTCCCTCTCTCTCGTCCTCTGTCTCTCTCTGTGTCTCTGTGTCACTGTGAAAGAGAGAAAGAGAGAGATGAGAGAGAGAGAGAGAGAGAGAGATAGAGAGAGAGAGAGAATAGAGAGAGAGCGCGGATATGCCGTGCACAATGCGTACGTGTTTGTGTGTGGGTGGTGAGTGTGTGTGTGTGTGTGTTGTGTGTGTGGGTGTGTGTGTAGTAACCCTGAGAGGGAGAGAGAAACAATACGACAGAGACAGAGACAGAGAAAGACAGACAAACACACACTCAGACCACACACAGACACACTCACAGCGACACACACACACACACACAACACACACACACACAACACACAACGCACACACACACACATCACACACACACACACACACACACACACACACACACACACATACTCACACACACACACACACACACCACACACACACACACACCATGACAACAGACAAACAGACAGACAGACAGACGAGGAGACGTGCTCGGACTAAGACACTAAGAAGACAACCCAAGTGAAGGCGGACCACCATTACTCCCTCCCCACACCCACCCCCACCCCCATCCACCCCAACAAGTCGGCCGTCTCTCACAAATCCCCAGGGTGAGTCATCATGAAGGACGCTGGAAAGGAAGACGGGGGGATAAGGGAGTGGCTGGCTGCTGGTGATTCCCTTACCCCCCCCCCCCCCCCAACCCCCCCCCCCCCCCCCCCCGACCCCCTTTATTTTCGTCCCCACCATGGTCTTCCCACCCACGGGCCCCGTGAAGGAGAGGACAACCGACGAGGATGGCCGTGCTGTGCAAGGGGTCCATCTTCAGGCTCATCACTCCAAGGAGCTTCCTCCGTGGCTCTGGGACTTTCATCGCATACAGCCTGTAGGGAGAACGGCTCACGGCTGGTCCAGTCTCTTTGGGGAGAGAGAGCGGTGGGTTAGGGTGAGGAGAGGAAAAGGGTGAGGGTGGGGGTCGAGATTGGGTGAGTTTTGGGAGAGAGAGGTGGGGGGGGGGGGGGGACCGTCCAGGTGGGTGGGGTGGAGAGTGGGGGGAGGGGAAGGGGGAAATGGAGGGATGGAATTGCTAGGATAGGTGAAATAGTGGAGCAAGAAAAGAGAAAGAAGGTAACGAGAAAGAGGCGCTAGGTTCACCCGCAGGTGAAGGAGTGACAGACTCATTGCAGGCTATCTGACCGGGCCTTTTAATGCTCTCACCCCTCCCCAACTACCTCTTCTTCCCCTTCTTACGTGTGTGTGTGTGTGTGTGTGATGGTGTGTGTGTGTGTGTGTGTGTGTGTTGTGTGGTGTGTGTCCTGTCTGTCCTTCTGTCTGTCTGAATGCATGTGTTTTGTGGTGTGCGCGTGCGTGTGACTTGTGCGTCCGAGCGCGCGCGCGCCCACACCCACACACACACACAACACACCACCAAACACACACACAGAACGGAAACAATGTACAAATATATTCAATGTTTCTTCATCGTAGGCATATTCAAACAAAAGTAGGAAATACCTATTCTAACCCATACCTTTAACAAATGGGCTTACCCCAAGGATCGGTAATTTCTCCAATTTTGTTTAATATAATAGATTTTCTGATCTACCCAAAGGTCCTTTCTAAAGAGACAGAATTAGCCCAATTTGCTGACGATATATGTCTATGGAGTAAATAACGATGAACAGAAATACACCGTTAAGATGCACTGAAGTATATTAAAATTAAATACACAACACGAACTAAATAATATCAGTACAAATTTAGCACGAAAACGGGCTATCCCTTTCACCTGAAAAACGAATTTGATGCTTTTAATCTGGAAATGAACCAAATAAGCTTCCCTTTTTCACATAAGACGGCACTTATTTTAAACTCTATGTTAAAAGCGTTAAATCCTTAGGTGTAATCCTAAGTAGTAAACTATACATGGAATACTCAATATGACCAAATTATAAAAAAGCAAGAAAAAGTCTGAATTTCCTTAAAATTGTCAGTAAACACTCTTGGGGGAAAGACCACTAAAAGTTTAACTGATTTAGCATCTGCCCTTGTACGCTTAAACAAGAACTTACATATGCTCATAAGTATTTTTACTGCACCAAAAATCTCCTAAATAAACTTGCAAGAGCCCTGATTGCAAAGCCTTCAAAATTGCCCTAGGGGAACCCACACATACGACAAACTTAGGGACATACAACGAAGATAGGAGTTTTCTAACATCTATCTGAAATTAGAAAAGCTTTCTACTTTAAAATTCATCTTAAAAAGTTTCCTCACAAAAAAATTTTTAGCTCAGAAGAGTAAGTTTAGATTCGAAAAGGATTTGAAAACGTGCACAATATAACAATCCACAAAATCTATCTATTCGTTTATCCCCTCCTCGGATCTTCTAAAAGATACAAAAAAAGAGTAAAATAACTCGCCGGAAAACTACGTTTTTCCACACCCATTCCAAAATGGGTACAATCAAAAGCTTCCTTTGACAATGAGACAACAAAAATTAAACTAAAAAGGATTCCTCCCCAACATTTTGAGAATTTTGATCTACACTCACTTAGAAAATAAGTACAGCCCTCACTATAAAAAATATTCACAGATGGCTCAGTATAGATTATAATAGCACGGGAGCAGCTTTTCATAATTCCTAGCTTAAAAATAGAAAAAAGTTATTTCATCTTGTAAATAGTCTGTCTATATATAGCGCAGAATTAGCGTTGCAATACTCAAATCATTGGATTTCAATTTGAATTTCCCCATAAAAAACAGTTCAAGATACGTAATATGCGCCGATTCAAAAGCAGCATGAATGGTATTAAGTATCCTTCAAGTTTCAAGTGTACGATTAGACATAGAACCTGAAATTAAACAAATAGAACACCTCTTTCCCAAAAGGCATTAATATTGACTTTTGTTGGGAGCAATCTCAATGTGGTATATCGGCAAATGAACAAGTAGACAAAGTTGGCAAAAAAGGAGCTCAAAACCTTAGCGGCTCAGTAACAAAAAACGTTCGCTTAGATCTGACAGAATGTTTCGCTATCATACATAAAACATCACATGATAATGCGACAAAAACTCTGAGAACTCGGATCAAATATTAAATATAACAATTGCATCAAATGTAATGACAAAAACAATGGATAACCATCATACAAAAGATAATATTTTCTCCACCAGGGAGATTTGAAAAGTCTAATCCATAGGCTTCGTTTAAATTCGGATTAAACAAAATATTGCAAAGATAATTAAATGTAATGTGTGGGGGATTCTAAAAGTGTCAATTATTCATTTACTGATTCTTGTTCCAAACAAAAGAGGCTTATTAATAAATCAGGTATTGAGGGTATTGTTGATGGATCGACCTCTTTACCACTACTAGTATATTAAAAAACAATTTTACTCTCTTGAATTCATATTCTAAATTTTATTACATGTCACTTATATTTATCTTTACATTTGTGATTGTTACCGTTACATTTTTAGTTAAGTTAAATTTCTGAAGAAATAGGGTGGGGTGGAGGGTTATGATTACATTCATGTACGTAACCACTTTAAAACGTACCTCCCTTACGCCCCTAAAAAATGCATCTCTCCAATCCTTACATCAAGCTCACTCTACCATATAATATTGGACTAGAATCACTTTTAAGTTGTAGGCCGATATACTAAGAACAACACACACACACACACGCACCACGCACACGCCCACACACACACACACACACAACACACACATCCAAACACACACGCACGCACTCACACACGCATGCACGCGCACAGGCTTATACACACACTCGCGCACCATCACATATTCCCATACGCATGCGCGCGACAACATACACACACACAGACTAACAGACGACAGACAGACATAACACCTAACATGGACACACACACACGCACGCACGCACACACACACACACACACACACACACACACACACACACAACACCACACACACACACACACACAACACTCACACACACACACACACACGCGCACGCACGCACGCACGCACGCACGCACGCTACACATTGACAACACGCGCACGCGCACGCGTGCGCGCGCGTTCGTGCGCGTTTTAGACTCACACAAACACACGCAAGCACGCACATACACAGACACAGATACACAGACAGACAGACAGACAGACACACACACACACACACACACACCACACACACACACACACACATACACACACACACGACACACACACACACACACACCACACACACAACACACACAACACACACACTGACTGACGACTGAAACCAATTTATTGTCAGATTAACTCAAGGTTGTACTGACAACACACACACACACACACACACACACACACACACACACACACACACACACACACACACACACACACAAACGCACACACGCACACACATAAACATTCTAAGAGATGTTAGGTGGATAGACGTTAATTAAAGAACGAACACACACACACACACACACACACCACACACACACACACACACACACACACACATCGATATTGATATACCTTCCAGAAGTCGCAATTTACAGCCAATCAAACGGCTGAAGCATCTCCCTCTCTCTCTCTGTCTCTGTCTGTCTGTCTGTCTGTCTCTCCCTCTCTCTCTGGCAATCAAATAGCCTTTCATGTCTCTCTCTGTCTCTGTCTCTGTCTCTCTCTCTCTCTCTCTCTCTCTCTCTCTCTCTCTCTCTCTCTGTGGCAATCAAATACCCTTTCATCTCTCTATCTCTCTCTCCTCTCTCTGGGAATCAAATACCCGTTCATATATATATATATTATATATCTCTCTTCTGGGACACCTGAACGCTATGAAGTCGTGTTTTTTGTCGCTCTGTGTTCTTCCTGGAATTAATTAACTTCAAGTGGGTGATCGCAGTGATTTTTGAGTGACTGATGTATGATATATCTATGCACCGGAATGTGACTCTGTTTATCATATAATCATTTAGTACGTCGGTAATCACCGGTTTTGTAATTGATATGAATAAGAAGGAGTTGCCATACCGTAAACAGTGATCACGCTATATTCGTAGGCCTGCTGTCAGGTCAATTGGAGTCAGCGGTGTGGGCACGTGCAGTACGTTGTTATACGTTAACCTTTTTTTTCTCTCTTTCTTCGTCTTTTTTTTCAACAGACAATTCAGGTAGGGTCGACCATAGGCGCCTAAAAGAAGCTAAGTCTTTCGTGTTATATTGTTTTCTACAGCGTATTGTATCCTACAGAATGTGAAGTGTAACTTAGTAGCAGCGGTCCGGTGCCTATGCATACATGTGTGTGTTTGCTGTCAGCTGATATGGGCGGAAATGGACGTGACAAAATGTAAAGGAAAGCATCT
>JAFLJL010001837.1:35000-42500 GCA_018398815.1 Conus ventricosus | reverse complement strand
TTAGATAACCTTTTACACAAATCAGAAATGTGATTAGACCATGAAAGGTTATTATCAACTGTAAGGCCTAATAATTTGTGTGATTTAACTTCTTCTAAGACTTTTTCTTGTATACGTATTTTAAACAAATCAGCTTTCATATTTTGACGTTTTTGTCTGGTTGTAGTCATCATAAATTTAGACTTTTGAGGATGGAGAGCCATATGATTCAGATTAGTCCACTTTGCAAGTTTATTGAGATCATTCTGTAATTTGATACATACTGAGTCAGCATCTTTGCCTTTATTATGGAGAGTAGTGTCATCAGCAAAAAGCTCACAGGGAGAAGATATATGTAAAGGAAGATCATTTATATAAACTGAGAATAAGATAGGCCCAGGACTGACCCTTGGGGAACGCCATAATTGACTGGCATAAGAGAGGAAGTAGCGGAATTTTTGAAGACTACTTGTCGCCTACAGTTAAGAAATGAGGAAATGAGTTTAAGAGCTTCAGCGGATAAACCATACAGTGTTAGTTTTCTTAACAGTAAATTGTGATCTATAGTGTCAAAAGCTTTAGCGAAGTCGACAAAAATTGTTCCTGTGAAGAAATCATTGTTTATGTTTAAATGCCATTGCTCAATTATATTAGTGAACAAGGTGTGACAAGAATGTTTTTCTCTAAATCCGCTTTGATTAGAATGTAATAAATCATATTTCATGAAATGTTTGTGGATGTTACATTTGATGTGTTTTTCAAGGCGTTTAGATAGAATAGATAGGATAGAGATAGGTCTATAGTTAGAAGGATCAATGGGATCACCAGATTTAAAAAAGGTAAAACTTAGCATCTTTGAAGGATTGTGGATAACAACTTTTATCAATGGAAAGATTGTAAATATATGTAAGATGCTCTGATATGATCGGAGCAGCAATTTTCAAACTGTTACCATCTATATCATCTAAACCTCGAGAACTGGACTGATTTAATGAACACAATTCCTTATAAACATCATGTACACCAATAAACTCGATTTGAAGATTAGATTTTATGTTTTTTGATACACAGTACGTTTTTAGCTCAAGTAGGTCATTGTCTTTTGAACAGTCAGCTTTGATCGTTTTTTCTGCTACAGTTGTGAAGTGATCATTTAAGAGTTCAGCAGACAATGTTCTCTCAGAAGGAGCACTAGATGACAAGGTTTTACCAGAGAGCTCATTAATAGCTTTCCAGATCGATTTTGAATCTTCTTTACGGAAATAAGGTCACTGAAATATTTCTTTTTGGCGGCTCTTTTCATATCGGTTACCTTATTTCTTTGCTTTTTAAAATTATCATCTTTACCATTTGTTTGCAATAGAAAATCTCGTAAATTAATGGCCTTATCGATTTTTTCATTATACCACGGTGGCTTACCCTTGGTTTGACACGTTTAGTTACCGATGGCACGTGTTTGTTAAAGACAGAGATGAATATGTCATACCAAGCAGCCAGTGCTCCATCAGGGTCATTGTGCTGATACACCTCAGAAAAATTTGCGTTACACAAATCGAACAAGAAATTGTTAGTATCGAATTTTCTATAGCTTCGGAAAGATATACATTTGTGAACATTTCTTGGAATTTTAACCCCCTTTTTGGACCATGTTAGACAAATTGGAAAGTGATCACTGAGACCGTATACAGGCACAGATGTTTCTATAATATTAAATGGGTTTGTTGCGTATATGTGGTCAATTAGTGTTTCGGAGGATAGAGTTTTTCTTGTCGGTGTGTTAATTAGCTGTGTCAAATTCTGTAATTCATAAACCCGTTTCCATGTATCATGTGGTTTTAGTAGATCAATGTTAAAATCTCCTAAAACTATAATGTCAGACGAACGCATTGAGACATCTTCCATCATATGTTCAAAACGATCGAACCATTCAATACGTTCGTTAGGATTTCTATATAAGCAGCCTAACAAAATCGGTTTAGTACCCTTCACATAGATTTCTATCCATATGCATTCTATGTTATATTTATCCAAACTGTTGATCTGTTTATAATTAATCGAGTTGTGAATATAGGCCACTAAACCTGTTTCAAGCTTTGTCTTTGGATCTCTTCTTATAGTATTATAACCTTGGATTGAAACTAAATTATCAGGCACTATATTGGAAAGTCGAGATTCTGAAAAACAAAAACAATGGAAACAGTTATCGGAATTGGACAAAATGTTGGGAACATCAGAAATTTTGTTTAAAAGATGACACACGTTTAAATAACCTATTTTCAAGCCGAATTTAGACAACCATTCATTCATTATACATGAAATTGATTTACAAATACACTCTACGGATTACACAACACTACAGATAAACGAGAATAATAATAGTCAAACAGCAGGAACACCTGGTTGTAGATGAATTTTAGCAACGACAACAACAACAAACAAAAGAACAATTTAAAAAAAAAAAAAAGGGCAGAAAAAAAAATCAGCTGCCTTAAAGAAGTCAGTAAGGATAATTTTATAGCTACAACAATATGCGACAAAACTCAGCAAGAAATAACGATATCAGCAATCCGGGGACAAAACACAACGCCGTGAACAAAAAAACAAACAGAATAGAGTTCACTTGTCATTCCGATTACCAGGGTCCGGTGTCGCGCGCCTCACTGCGAGCGCCATCACTTACGTGCACATCCCGCATACACACACGCACTCACATGCCCTCACACATGCTCCCTCCCTCTCTCTTTCTTACTCTCTTTCTCTCGTAACATACATGAAAATCCTGAACTGTTATCATATGGATGAACATGTTTATACACCAGTGACATTTGAATTGTTTTTGTTGATACCAAACCAGACAAAGGAAACAAGGAACTCTCCGATTCGTTGATAAATTTCACGTGGTTACTCTTTACATTTAATATTTGATTGTACACCATTCTTACTGCTTCATTCTCTCGCCCTCCGCCCTCCCGTTCCCGCTCCACCCCACCCCCGCTCGTTCAACCCCTACCCCTTACTTTTTCTCAATACATACAAAAACACGTGCACGCAAGTGCGCATGTGCGAGCGCAACACACACACACACACACACACACACACACACACACACACACACACACACACACACACACACACACACACACACACACAACTATGTCAGATGTTTTCTGAAGGATAGGGTAATAAGAACAAGAGTAGGAAAAACATATTCCACAAGTAGAACACTTTCAATGGGAATACCTCAAGGGTCAGTATTAGCGCCACTTCTCTTCTCGTTATTAATGCATGATCTGCCAAACAAATTATCAAAAAATGTTGTTCTTGTCCAATATGCCGACGATATATGCATGTGGATGGATGTAACGTTAAAAAAGAAAACTTCGCAGCGAGATATAAAATTCGTCAAAAAGATCTATCAGGGAGAACTAAACAAGATGGTGGATTACATGAAGCTAAATGGATTAAGTCTTGTCAACCGAAAAAAACAAATATGATTCTTTTTAACAGTGGATCTAACCCAGACAGTATGCCTGTTTTCACATTGGATGATA
The DNA here is from genome assembly GCA_018398815.1 of Conus ventricosus. Taxonomy (NCBI): domain Eukaryota; kingdom Metazoa; phylum Mollusca; class Gastropoda; order Neogastropoda; family Conidae; genus Conus; species Conus ventricosus. The sequence goes on along the minus strand of JAFLJL010001837.1, from coordinate 38,970 downwards.
CCCCTCTTAAGTACGTAACAGAGATTAAATTTCTAGGGGTTTATTTTACATCTAAGTTATCATGGAACTTTCATATCGAATATTTATTAACAAAAGCGAGAAAAACATTAAACTTTCTGAAAATTATTTCTAAAGAAAAGTGGGGACAAGATCCAGCAACATTGATTACTCTATGTAAGTCTTTAATGAGATCAAAAGTAACTTATGGCCAAGAAATATTCTTCGATGCGCCTAAATATCTATTACAAAAACTGCAAAGTATTGAATGTAAGGCATTGAAATTAGCCCTTGGACTTCCTGTGCACGCATCATCGTCACGTACATATTATGAAGCCCAGGTACTTCCTCTTTATGATTATAGAGATTTAACATGTTGTAAATTTGTCATTAAAAGTACAGCTAGAAAAACACATATCAAATCAGAAATTAAAATGAGATCAGATTTTGATTTTCCGAAAAGAGCAAAGTCTATAACTTCTCAAATAACTATAGCAACTTATACATCAAAAATACTTTCAGATTCTGGGGTTTCCTTAGAAAAGGAAGCTTTCTCTCCCAGACCATCTTTTTGTCCTATTCCACCCTGGGAACTTAAAAAAGCCATTTTGATATTGATCACACCAACATTAAAAAAGATGAAAATATCAATATGCTCACAAGTTATACAAAGTGTCATATTGACGAGAAATACACTAACCAATTAAAAATATACACAGATGGTTCATGTATTGGTAAGCAAACAGGTTGTGCATTCTTAATCCCAGAATTGAGGGTGGAGAAATCTTTTTACATTGGATGCAACATATCCATATTCACAGCTGAATTAACAGCAATACTCATGGCTTTGAATTACCTTTTAAATTTCCCCCAAACAATATTTCAAGTTCTGTTTTGTGTAGATTCAAAATCAGTCCTTCAGGCGCTAAAAGATTTTCATCTGCATACTAGACCTGAAATGATTATTGAGGTCAGCTGTTTGATCCATATGCTTATTGAAGGAGGCACCCAGTTATCCTTTTGTTGGATCCCTTCACACTGTTCCTTTTATTATAACGATAAAGTAGATAGGGCAGCTAAATGTGGAGCAAAACATATCTCTGGTTCTGAATATCTTAAACTAGCCTTATCGGTACATGAGCAATGCAACCTAGTTAAAACACATATTTTGAAAAAAATCAAAGATAGAATGATAGAACATGACAATCAAAATCAGTTTGATATTTTTGATATTAAAATTATTCAACATAACTTTAGTTTAAATAAAAATATACTTTCGTTGATGTATAGGTGGAAACTTGATGCTTTTAAAACAAAATATGTTAAAAACATAGTGTGTTTATGCAAAAGAAAAATAACACGTGAACATATTGTTGCATGTCAAGACATGAAAAAAGTAATTCCAGTGTTGAGACAAAATAGTGCACAGGCCATATTTGAGTCACCAGCTCTAACATAATTATGAGTTTTTTGTATGCTTAGAGCGCACTCCATTGGGGAAGTATTTATAGGTTCCTTTTTTGATGTATGTGGGGCGGGCATAAGTGTGGGGGGGAAGATGGAATAATGTACAAAGCTTAAAAGTGACAAAGACGGAGAAAAGTTACGGTTCTGTGCCTTGATGGTTGTTAAATTGATTAGTTTTGTTAATTGGTTTTTCTTTTCCTTTGAAATTTTTTGTTGTTGTTGTTGTTGAAAAATTTAAGTGCTTTGTAATTACGATTATTATTCATATAAGCACTCATATAAGCACACACATATGTATACACACACACACTCAAACACACTCGCATATGTATACACACACGCGCACACGCACATGCACTCATACATGTGCGTGCACAAGCATAAGCACACACGTAAGAACTTGTAAATACTTTTATTCCAGTTTTTGTTGCAAAATAACTTACACATTATATACAATTCACCAGCTTTAACCTAAGATTTTTTTGTAAGTTTAGATATAAGTCCAATTGGTCACTACAGTATCTGAATTTTTTTTTTCCCTTAATATAAAAGTGATGGAGGGTGAGGGAGGGACGGGGAGAGGATAGAGAGGTAAGGGAAAGGAAGGGGGTGGGTGGGTGGGGTGGGGGTGTTCACTGATTTTGTTGTTATATATATATTGTTTTTTTATTTCCCTTCTGTTTCTTATTTCTAATAGTGTAGTTATATACATATTTCTTTAATCAGATATATTTTAAATAACCGCCTAAGCACCATATGTGTACACACATTCACACATACATGCATGCATACTTGGAACTCTATAACTTTCAGTCATGCACTAGTCTTATTCTCTGACACACTCTTTTTTTTATCGTCTAATATCACGTTTAGTGGAAAGACGTTAAATGAATGACACACACACACACACACACACACACACACACACACAACACACCACACACACACACACACCACACACACACACACACAACTACACTACAAACAACACAATTTCCACCCATTTTAATTCAGACAGTCATATAATCAGGGTGGTGTATATGGAAACTACTGAAGTCTGGACTGGTTCAGGAGCTGTGACGCCATGTTCAGCAGTTGGAGGGCGTACTCTCCAGTCTGCTGGGACGTATCTTCAACACACCAGGCGGTATGGGGAGGCACAGGTGCCACTGGGTTCTGGAAGCTTCGCTGGCAGCTTGGTGGGACAGTCTTCCAGTGGCCCTCTGTGGTTAGAAGGGGATTCTGAGAAGTGGGAGGTGGGTATGAAACGGAGGGACACCAGGGTCCTTGGAGTGAGGCCTGGGACTGGTTGGGGAATAGGGGGTAGGGAGCACGGCTGGTTTCATGTACTGGGACAGTCCTGTTGTCCTGAGGCCGTCTGGAGATCGACGGTGGAAGGCCTCGCCCACGTCGGTATACAGCTGCTGTGAAAGAACAGGCCCCCTGTTGAAGGGAGGCTGATAGGCCTCAGTGGTGGTGTAACGCTGCTGTGAGGGACCAGGCCCTCTGTTGAAGGGAGGGTGATAGGCCTCAGTGGTGGTGTAACGCTGCTGTGAGGGACCAGGCTCTGTGTTGATGGGAGGCTGAAAGGCCTCTACGGCGTCGTAGCGCTGCTGCTGCGGAACACGTCGAACGGGAACGGCGTCCTCAGGTTGAGCCTGGTGTAGCCTGGGGTCGGTCCATCCTCCCTGTCTCTGGGACGGCAGCATGGGGTAGTGGATCATGGAAGAGATGGAGGGGGCGCCAGCTGCATAGCCACCACGTCCTGAACACTGACCAAACTCAGGACGTGAGTTTACCCTGCCACCGTGCCGGGTGCTATCAAAAGCACCTGGCCGCTGTTCTATTTGCCCATCACTTTCGGGCTGTCGCTGTGACGAAAGGCCACCTTCACCATGTCGGCTGTTGGTCTGACGGGAGAAACGTGGCAAAAACTGCATAAAAATTGATGGCTAGTTTTGCAGTACCTTTAAGACTGGGGTGAACAGGATCTTTGTAATATGCAAGTCTTGGGGCACCATTCTTAGTAATAAAAGTATCATAATTGTCGATCAGGTTGATTTCAGCAGCAATGCAGGCTGTGCGCAGTGCTCTGTTGGAGGGAAAGATCGAGTTGTTAAAAGGGTGACGTCCTCGTGCTGGGACGATGGAGCTGAAGGTGATGACAGCTGAAGGGAAGGATATCATGCAGAGGTTGATTAGTTCTGTCCACTGTGTCATGGGCACAGGGCCAGCGGGGCAATCGTTAGCGCCTACATGGACAATCACGTGCTGGATGTGGGTGAGTTTGTCTGGTACTGCGCCTAGCCACTGTATCAGATCCTTCATTGTCATCCCGGGAACACACAGTTTGAATACCCTGTCTTTCTCACTGCCAAGACGTCTTGGATCGATATACCTCAGGACAGAGTCACCAATGAGGACCGAAGAAAAATACCCAGGAATCTTTATTTCACGTAAAATTTGCACTGGAGACTTGTCCTGGGTGTCTGATTGAAGGTGAAGG
>JAFLJL010001837.1:0-25000 GCA_018398815.1 Conus ventricosus | reverse complement strand
TCGAACATTGCTGCACTTGCAGAAATTTGTGTACCGCCTACTGGTGCAAGTGACCACAATGCTGTTTGCGTAACTTGGAACAGAAAGGGTTTTAAAGTTCCAAAGGCAAGTCATTTGGTAATCACATTTCGTTCATTCAGAAACTTCAACTTACATGCTTTTCAATCTGATCTCATTTCCTCGCCTTTTGCAAACATCTATAGCTACACCGATCCAGATGATGCCTTGCCTTTTGGACGAGAACCTTTCTGAATATTGTCGACAAACACATCCCATTGATCCAGAGGCGAGTCAAATCAGATATCCTGCCTGTCTGGCTCACTCAGGATATTCTGAATGCCATGGACGAGAGGGATGATTTAAAAAGTGTAGGCTCTGACAAAGAGTATAAGAGAAAACGCAACATTGTGAAGTACATGATTAGAAAGTCTAAATGTGATTCTTTCAGAAAGTTGGTCCAAAATAAAAACAACGGAGCTCTATTTGGAAAGCTATTAATAAACTTACGGGACCGTGTTCATCAAGACAGGAATGTTCCATTCAGTAGAAACACTAAATGATCATTTTGCCAATATTGGTAACAAGCTAAACATAGGGAAAGATAAAACTAGCATTTTTAATACTGCGAATTTACAGAAATTTTGTGATGCAAAAAATATACACGCAAAGTTTTCTATTCCCCTAATATTTGTTAATGAAGTATTTTTATATCTATCAACTTTGAAAATAAAAGTTCATACAGCTTTGATGGAATTAGTCCAAGATATTAAAACTATCTGTACCATATATTGTAAATTCTCTTACATACCTCTTTAATCTATGTTTATCTAAACATTACTTTCCAGATGCATTTAAACATGCAAAAATTATCCCTCTGCACAAAAAAGGGAACTTAGATGATCCAAATAACTACAGACCAATTTCGCTGCTATCGTCCGTCTCAAAACCATTAGAACGTCATATCCATCACCATCTATCATCTTTTATTGAGAAACATAAACTGTTGTATATCAATCAGTCAGGATTTAGGAAACTACATTCATGTGAAACGGTTTTGTGTCGGATCACAAATTTGTGGCTAAAAGATATCAACAACAGGAAAGCAGTTGGTGTAGTGTTTATTGATTTAACAAAGGCTTTTGATTTAATTAATCACAATATACTGCTAAAAAAGCTTCATGTTTACGGCGTCGACAACAATACGGAATCATTTTTTAGATCTTATTTGTTGAACCGTACGCAATCTGTTTTTTCACGAGGTGTTATTTCTTCTAAGAGACTGTTGCCAAGAGGCGTGCCACAGGGATCAATCTTAGGTCCCCTGTTGTTCTCCCTCTACATAAATGATCTCCCTTTATCAATTCAAAATGCAGTGTGTGATTTGTTCGCTGATGATACATCTTTACAATACTTAGTCATAGCATCGATGAAATTAATTATCATTTAAATGCAAGCATGAAATCAGTGGAAGACTGGTGTGATTCAAATGACATGCTTGTTCATCTCATAAAACCGAATCTATGTTAATATGTGCACGTCAAAAAAGACAGTCATAAAAGAAGCAAAATTTTAAAATAATGTACAAAGATAAAACAATAAACAAGTTGCAAAGCACAAATTATTAGGCATCGTCATCGATGAAAATCTTTCCTGGCACGATCAGATCCATAACCTAATCAAACAAGTTCGTGTTGTGTGTTCCAGCTGTCACAGATAAAACACTTTCTCAACGAACATTCACGAAAAATGTATTATCTTGCTTTTGTTCAGGCTCGATTAGACTACTGCTCTATAATCTGGGGTAAATGTGCGCCATCTACTTTAAAACCACTTTGTTCATTACAAAAACGAGCCATTAAGATGATCAGCTGTCAGAAGCAATCCGATCCTTCTATGCGTGATGTATTTAGGTACAATAGAATACTGCCTCTTCACTCATGTATAACATTCAACACTCTGATTCTTATGCACAAAATTGTTCATGACGCATGCCCAGATTATTTAAAATCAATAGTACATTTACATCACCATCATGATTCGCTCAGATTCATTATTCCTAAACTAATTTAGATTTATTCAAAACAAGTTTCTCCTTCTGTGGCTGTAAAGAATGGAACAAACTTCAGCAAAACACAGAAATATTTCCCAATTATCAGCTTTCAAAAATGAAGTAAAGTTACTTCTTTTTGATACTCATGACTGACCTATGCGTAGACATTAGCCTGACTATGCATACGTACCGGAGGAAAAAAAGTGTTATGCTGATAAACGATGCAGTTGATTGAGATGTGTGTGTGTGTGTGTGTGTGTGTGTGTGTGTGTGTGTGTGTGTGTGTGTGTGTGTGTGTGTGTGTGTGTGTGGAGAGAGGGGGAGGACAGGGAGTGAGAGAGAGACAGACGAGAGAGAGAGAGAGAGAGAGAGAGAGAGAGAGAGAGAGAGAGAGAGAGAGATGAGAGATGGTGAGGAGGAGAGAGAGAGATTTTAACTGAAATGTTATATTGATGTTATTTTGTAATTCGATGTTACCTTACTTTTTAAATTGTAGTTATTGTTGGGCAGAATTGTAAAAAGGCCTTCAATGAGCTAATTCTCAACCATTAAAGATTCATTCATTCATTCTTCTTCTTCTTCTTCTTTTATGCTTTTCTTCTTTGCTTTGTTTCTTCTTCTTCTTTGTTTCTTCTTCTTCTTCTTCTTTGTTTTCTTCTTCTTCTTGTTTTCTTCTTTGCTTCTTTTCTTGTTCTTTCTTCTTTGTTTCTTCTTCTTCTTCTCCTCTTCTTCTTCTTCTGCTTCTTCTTCCTCTTCTTCTTTTTCCTCTTCTTCTTCTTCTTTGTTCTGCTTCTTCTTCCACTTCTTCTTCCACTTCTTCTTTCTCTTCTTTTCTTCTTCTTCTTTTCTTCTTCTTCTTTTTCTTCTTCTTCTTCTAAAAACAAGATTAGTATTAAGGCGAAATGGGAGTATGTAAGCAAGGCGCATGTATGCCCTCAGCTATCACGTTGAAGTGTGTGTGTGTGTGTGTGTGTGTGTTGTGTGTGTGTGTGTGTGTGTGTGTGTGTGTGTGCGTGTGTGTGTGTGTGTGTGTGTTTGTGCGCGTGTGTGTGTGCGCGTGTGTGTGTGCGTGGGGGGGGGGGGGGGGGGGGGGGGTGCGGGTGTGGTCGTGGTGCGGTTGTGTGGTGTGTGTGTGTGTGTGTGTGTGTGTGTGTGTGTGTGTGTGTATGTGTGTGTGGCGCGCGCGCGCGCGCGCGTGCGTTTGTGTCTGTGTCTGTGTTTATGTGTTGTTGCTGTTGTTTTTGTTGTTGCTGTTGTTGTTGTTGTTGTTTTCGCTGTCGTTGTTATTGTTCTTGTTGCTGTTGTTACTGATGTTGATGTTGTCAGTGTAAGGAGAAGGAGTACAGTAATCTAGAAATGGTTTGATCACATTGCTGCGTATTGCATGAAACGTGCACGGGGGCCGATTTTTCTCTCCCAAGAACGAGGATTGACATTTCTGAGTTTGCAGGTTACTTCTGGTTTTCATCCTATGAAGATTGTCAAACTAATTTCCGATCTGCAATTTCTGCTCAGCCAGTTTCACGGAATGGCCACAACACAGTCAGCCATTTCTGCACTGTCAAAGCAGCTTCAATGAAACACCAGCGCTTACGCGCTTCGACCCCGTCTCGCCCCGGTGAGTTTGTTTCTCGTGTAGTGTTCCGATGTCCAGTTTTGCATCTGTGGACGCAAATTGCGTCACGACGCAATGCGTCACGTGATCGCCAACCCAACGTTGCTGTTTGTAGGACACCAGGATACTTGATACCAAGTTTGGTGGCGATCGGCCTAAAACTGTGGCCGTGTATAAGCGAACAGACAGACAGACAAACTGAGCTTTATATAAGATTCTCCTATCTTATCCAGGTCCACTTCCATCTTCAAAGAGTCGAATAAACCAAGCGATTTCCTGTATGGAGTGCTGACGTAACTGATTTTAGAACTGAGCTAAGGCACTGCCAGACGAATGAATACTTACAAATTACAAATGTAACGTGTTCAACCCCTAGCGCTTCTATAGGCTAGATGAACAAATCATAACAAACAGAAAAGCTGTGCTACGAAGGGTTTGTTCAGACGGTGAGTGGGAAGTGTGATGAGAGTTATCTTCTCTTGAACAATGGGTGGGGGGAGGAGGGGGGGAGGAAGCAGACTACAGAAAAAGTGGGAAAGCGGAGGTGGAGGAGAAGGAGGAGGAGGAGGGAATTAAAGAACAAATAAACAAACTCGAAGGTGAGAAACACGCTGAGGACGTATACTCATGGGCCGAGTGAAGCTTGTAAGCAACATTCTACGGAAGTAAAGAGCCAATTGTCTTTAAAGAAGAGATAAATGACTTAACTTTAAAAGTAGAAATTACACAACATGGAGATATTGTTGTAACGATAAGACAAAAACGAAAGGAGAAAGAATGTGTGTGGGACGGGGGTGGGGTGGGGAAGGATATGTATGTAATTGAGACTGGGGGTGGAAGGTGTGTTGGGCGTGAGCGCATTGGTGTGTGTAGAGGGGTATAATAGATAAGAGAGAGAGAGAGAGATGCACACACACGCACACACACACACACACACACACACACACACACACACACACACACACACACACCACAACACACGCGCACGCGCGCGCACACCACCACACACACACACACACACACGCACGCACGCACACACGCACAAATACAACACAACACATGCAGACACGTGCACGCGCGCACACACACACACACACACACACACACACACACACACACACACACACACACACACACACACACACTGTGTGTGTTGTGTATATTCTAATGAAAGACATATCCAGATGGGAATCCCGCAAGGAGCTGTGATAGCTCCTATCCTGTTTAATATTTTGATCCATGATCTTCCTAAATCATTATCAAAAACTGTTGAACTAGTACAATATGCGGATGATATCTGCATATGGATGAAAGTTACTTTAAAACGTCACACACCAGTTAGATCAATCAACTATATTAAAAAGATATATCAAAATGAACTAGATAAAATTAGTAAGTACATGACTGAAAATGGATTGGCCCTTTCAGCTGAAAAATCGCATATGGTTCTGTTCAATACTGGTTATGATCCTAATCCTCTGCCTTCATTTCAAATAGATGGATTGTGCCTTGAATATAAAAAAAAGTTGTAAAATTTTTAGGAGTAAATTTAACTTCTAAATTGAGCTGGAATTATCACATACAAACTATTCTAACAAAAGCTAAGAAAACTTTAATTTCTTGAAATGGTGAGTCAACAATCCTGGGGTAAAGACAGTAAAGTATTAACACATTTAGCTACTGCGTTTGTACGATCAAAACTATCCTATGCCCAAGAGACTTTTTTTTCAGCCCCAAAATATTTAATTAAAAAGTTGCAGAGTATCGATAGTAAAGCTTACAAGATAGCTCTTGGTGTCCAGGTTCATACATCAACTTTAAGAACTTGTGTGGAGATCGGAATATTGCCTTTTGAAGAAAATATGAAACTTGCATCTGAAAAATATTTTTTAAGAAGTCATACACTACAAAATCTTAATACCAGTGAAACTGAATTAATATCAGAAATAAATTTTCCTAAACGGGCACAAAAAATTGATTCTCTAAAATCGATACCCTCATACACAGCGGGACTTTTTTACAAAAGCAGGCACTGCCCTCAAAACGTAGCTCCATGTGTCTTTTAGCACTTTTCCCGGAATGGGAACTTAGTAGAGCAAATCATGAAAATAGACTATACAAGTTTAAGAAAAGTGACGGACCCTTGCTCCCAACGTATGTTAAGTCACATATAAATGAAACTTATATAAAATCCCCTTAAAATCTATACAGATGGTTCCCGTACTACACAATCATTTGTCTGGTTCAGCATTCATAATTCCATCCTTAAAAATAGAAAAAGGTTACCATTTTGCTAAGAATATTTCCAAATATTTACTGGGGAACTTGTTGCCATTATTATGGCGTTAAACGTTCTTCTTGATTTTCGATTTCCTGTATTTCAAATACTGCTTTGTGTCGATTCAAAGTCAGCCCTACAAGCTCTAAAATTTTCGAATACAAGTGTGAGCGCAAAAACTTATATCAGAAGTGTACCACTTAATTATTTTTTGCATTTACGTGCTTCTTATGTCGATTTTTGTTGGGTTCCATCTCATTTGTGGATTATCTGCTAATGAAAAGGGTAGAAAAAATTAGCCAAAAAGGTGCTATCACTGAATTGATTTAACAAAGTATACATTCCTTTATCCTTACATGAGTTTTAGTCTTTTAAAAGACGCACCCTGGAACTCCATTTTAAATAAAGGGGAAAAAGGGACCAAAAACAAAAAAAGGGGATATTATTTAACAAGATATCAGCAATAAAACAGGTGTCAAGAATCTCTACCAAGAGAGGATTTTAAAAATTTTGATTTTTAGGGTTGAGGCTTGATGCCTTTAAAACAAATTCTGTAAACATGTGACTTGTATTTGTGGCCAGCCCAAAACACTCCGTTCCATCACTTTTTTTGTGCGATAGAATGAAGCCCTACTTACCTGCTTGGTTGTTAAAAACTGAACGTCGATTTTCAGCCTTTTAAGACGTCATCTCTAACGAATCAAACATTTTTGAAGTTGTTCAAGGACTGATTTAAGAGCCAGTTGGAATTTACTTTAACGTCGTATGTTTTTTTTCCCTCTTGGTGTTAGTTGCATATTTAGTGTTTCTTTTATAGTTTGGATTCAGTTATGTGGTGTTTTTTAATTTTTTTTTAATTTTTAAAAAATTTTATCTAGGCCTAATTGCATTATACATACCCACGAACGCCCAAAATCAACACCAACCGTTCTCATGCTTTCACCAGAAACATCACATGCACACACACATAACACTTAAGACTGTCTAAGATCCCCTGTTACGTGGATAGACGTTAAATTTTAAAAAACGAACGAACACACCCACACACACACACACACACACACACACACACCACAACAAAACACACACAGGTTAGAAGAGAGAGAGCACAGAGAGAGAAGAGAGGAGGAGAGGGGGAGAGGAGAGAGAGAGAGAGAGGGGTTGCACAGAGATAGAGAGCGAGAGAGAGAGACTGAGAGAGAGAGAGACAGAGAGGAGAGAGAGAGAGAGAGAGAGATGAGAAGGGGGAGAGAGAGAGAGAGATGAGAGAGAGAGAAAGAGAGAGAGAGAGAGATGCACACACACACGCGTACGCGCGCGCACGCACTCACTCACACACAGGGTTGGGAGAGAGATGGAGAGACAAAGGGCAAGACAAATGTTTTTTAAATTTAACTAGGCCCATGTGTGTCAATGGGAAAAAGGGGGGGTAGAAACAAAATCAAACTGATCGCTAAAAATGAAAATATATGTTTGTTTGATAAGGGGGGGGGGGGGGGGGAGGGATTTTTCTGTTATTTGAAATGGTTTGATCACTTGTGGTATTGCAGAAAAGTGCAGGGGGGCGTTTTTTTCCCCAGAACGGGGTTTTGAATTTCTGGTTTGCGGGTTTACTTTGGTTTTTCACCCTTGAAGTTAAAAAACAAATTTTTCGATCTGCAATTTTGCTCAGCCGTTTCACGGAATGGCCACAACACGTCGCCTTTTCTGCACTGAAAAAAGCGCTTAATGAACCCGCGCTTCGCGTTCGACCCCGTCTCCCCGGTGAGTTTTTTTCTCGTGTAGGTTCCGTGTCCAGTTTTTGCATTGTGGCGAAAATTTTCGTCACGACGCAAGCGTCACGTGTCGAACCAAAGTTGCTGTTTGTAGGACCCAAGGATACTTGATCCCAAATTTTGGTGGCGATCGGCCTAAAACTGTGGCCGTGTAAAAAGGAACAGACGAAGACAAATGAGCTTTATAAAATAGTTTTCCCCTATTTATCCGGCCCATTCCATCTTCAAAGAGTGAATAACAAGCGTTTTCCTGTATGGAGTGCTGGGAAAAATGATTTTAGAACTGAGCTAAGGCATCCCCGACGAAGAATACTTAAAATTACAAATGTAACGTTTAAACCCCCCTACGTTTATAGGCTAGATGAACAAATCAAACAAACAAAAGCTGTGTAGAAGGGTTTGTTCAACGGTGGGGGGATGTGATGGGTTATTTCTCTTGAAAAAGGGTGGGGGGAGGGGGGGGGGGGGAAGCAGATAAGAAAAAAGGGGGGAAGCGGAGGTGGAGGAAAAGGAGGAGGAGGAGGGAATTTAAAGAAAAAAAAAAAAACTCAAAGGTGAGAAACACGTGGGAGTATCTCAGGGGCCCCGAGTGGGCTTGAAAGCAACTTTCTAGGAAGAAAGACCCAATTGTCTTTAAAGAAGAGAAAAATGACTTTAATTTTAAAAAGTAGAATTACAAAATGGAGATATTGTTGTAAGATAAGAAAAAAAACGAAGGAGAAAGAATGTGTGTGGGCGGGGGGGGGGGGGAAAAAGGTTGTATGTAATTGAGACTGGGGGGGAGGTGTGTTGGGCGTGGCGTTTTGGTTTGTGTGTAGGGGGGTATAATAGAAAAGAGAGAGGAGGATGCCAAAACCCCGCAACCCACACCAACCCACACCACCCCACCACTCACACCCCCACCCCAAACACACGCGCACGCGCGCGCACACACCCCCACACACACACCCCAAAAACGCACGCAACACACGCACAATACAAAAAAACACTGCGCACGTGCACGCGCGCCACACACCAACACACACACACCACACAACACACCCACACACACACAAAACCAACACACTGTGTTTTTTTTGGGTTATTCTATGAAAAAATATCCAGATGGGATCCCGCAAGGACTGGATAGCTCCTATCCTGTTTAAATTTTGATCCATGTTTCCTAAATCTTATCAAAAACTGTTGAAATGTACAATATGCGGAGATTTGCATAGGATGAAAGTTATTAAAAAGTCCACACTTAGATCAAAAACTATTTAAAAAGTATATAAAAAAAGAACTGAAAAAATTAGTAAGTACATGACAAAAAGGTTGGGCCCCTTTCGCTGAAAATCGCATATGGTTTTTTTTCAATATGGTTATGATCCTAATCCTCTGCCTTCATTTAAAATAGATGGTTGTGCCTTAAATATAAAAAAAATTTGTAAAATTTTTTGGAGTAAATTTAATTTAAAATTGGCTGGAATTATCACATACAACTTTTAACAAAAGAAAGAAAATTTTAAAATTTTTGAAAGGTGAGTCAACAATCCTGGGGTAAAGACGTAAAGTATTTAACATTTTTTAGCTACTGCGTTTGTACGATAAAAAACTATCTATGCCAAGAGCTTTTTTTTTCGCCCCAAAATATTTAATTAAAAAGTTGGGTTTTTTTTGAAAGTTTAAAAGTAGCTTTTGGGTTGTCGGGTTCTTCCATTTTTAAAAATTTGTGTGGAGATGGGAAATTTCCCTTTTGAAAAAAATATGAAACTTGCATCTGCAAAAAAAATTTTTTAAGAAGTCATACACTACAAAATCTTAATACCTGAAAACTGTTTTAATATCAAAAATAAATTTTCCCTAAAGGGGCACAAAAATTGTTCTCTAAAATGAAGCCTCTACACAGCAGATTATTTACAAAAGCGCCTCCCCCTCAAAACGTAGCTCTATGTGTTTTTTGCACTACCCCGGAAGGGGGGAACTTAGAGAGCAAATCATGAATGGACTATCAATTTTTAAGAAAAAGTGACGGCCCCTTGTGCCAACGTATGTTAAGCCCAATTAAATGAAACTTTATAAATCCCTTAAAATCTTTACAGATGGTCCGTACTACCAACATTTTTTTTTTTTTTTTTTTCCCGGATTATAATTCCTCCTTAAAATAGAGAAAGGTTACCATTTGCTAGAATATTCCATTTTATGCGGAATTTGTTGCCTTATTATGGCTTAAACTTTTTTTTGTTTTCGATTTCTGTATTCAAATTATGCTTTGGGTCGTTTAAAAGTCAGTCAAAAAAGTCTAAATTTTTTGAATACAATTTTGTGGCCAAAACTTATATCAGAAGTGACCATTTAAATTTTCATTTTTTTTGCATTTGTGTTTTATGTCGTTTTTGGGGGGTTCCATTCATGGGATTATCTGCAAATGAAAGGGTAGCAAATTACCCAAAAAGGCTGTATCATGAATTGATTTAACAAGTTACTTCCCTTTACCCCTTTAAGGTTATAGTTTTTTAAAAAGACGCGCCTGGAAATCCTTTTAATAAGGGGAAAAGGCAAAAAAACAAAAGGGGAATAAATTTAAAAAGATTTTAAATAAAAAGGTGTCAAGTTCTTACCAAGAGAGGATTTTAAAATTTTGATTTTTGTTTGAGGCTTGATGCCTTTAAAACCAAAATTCTGAAACATGTGATTTGTATTTGTGGCCAGAAAATCACTCTTTCCCACCCCTTTTTTTGTGCGATAGAATGAAGCCCTACTTATGTTGGTTTTTTTAAACATAAACCGTCGATGTCGCCTTTAAAGACGTCATCTTAACGAATCAAACATTTTTGAAGTGTTCAAGGACTGTTAAAGGCCCCATTTGGACATTTTATTTAACGTGTATGTTATTTTCCCATCTTGGTGTTATTTGCTTATTTAGTGTTTTTTTTATAGTCTTGGTTTCAGTTATGTGGTGTTTTTTTTTTTTTTTTAATTTTTTAAAAATTTTTTATCTACCCCTAATTGCTTATCTCCCTACGAAGCCCAAATCAAACCACCGTTCTCATGCATACCCCCGAACATCACATGCACACCCCACATAACACTTACGACTGTCTAAGATACTGTACGGGGGATAACGTTAAATTAAAGAACGAACGAAACACACACACCACACCCCCACACCCACACCACCACCACACACACACCACACAGGTTAGAGGAGGAGAGGAAAGGGGAGGAGGAGAGGAGGGAGAGGGGGAGGGGGAGGGGGGTTGACGAGATAGAGAGCGAGAAAGAGCTGGAGAGAGGAAAAAGAGAGGGGCCCCCAGGAGAGGGAGAGGGGAGGAGAGAAAAGAAGAGAGAGAGAGAGAGAGGAAAAAAGAGGGGGAGGAGAGGCCACCCACACGCGTCGCGCGCCCCCGCACCATACAACGGGGTTGGGAGAGGAGGAAAAAGAAAAAGGAAAAATTTTTTAAATGAATGGGCCCAAATGCTCGTGTCAAGGGGAAAAGAGGGGGGGGGGGGTGAAACAAAAATCAATGTCGCAAATGAAATAAGTAAGGAAAGAAAATCAATACATCGTCAAATACAGTATATGCAAAGCCAAAAAATACCAAAAAAAATTCGCGAAAAAATCAAGTCGTTGCCTGTTCTCTCTTCTCTCTCTCTCTTCTCTTCCTCTCTCTTTTTCTTCTCTTCCCCCCAAACACAAAAAACCCCCACACACCCCACACCCACACCCCCCCAAACACACACCTCAATCAACGCTACCCCGGTGTGTTTTTCAAAGGCAACTTTGACGGTGCTGCAGGAACAAGGTTCAAGTCACTCGTCGCCCACTCGATTCGAGCTTTCGTTATGAATGTAGACAGCTTAAGATTTTCCGTTTGCGGCGAACGACTCTTGAAAGCCGTGGTGTTAAAAAAACTTGAAGGTATGTAACGCTGGGAAAAACTTTGTTTTTTGGACTTTCTATCGAAAATGGTTTTTCGGATTAAAATTCGCCGGGCAAAACGGACAGCACAGTGCTTCACGGGGGACGCTCAAAATCCGCGTTTTGTGTTAAAAGGATACCAAGTCTAAACCCCGTATAAGTTTTTTACGTGCCCGTTTTTTACGTAAATTTGTCTTTTTGGCATTTCCCAAAACTGTTTAAAAAGGAAAAAAAAGGAATTTCGGCCCTTTTAGATTCTATGGGCTATACCTTTTGAAAAGACAATCGATTACCCGATTTTTAATTTTGGGAAAATTTTTATTTTGGGAATCCTTGTTTTTCCCCAATTTTCCCCAAACCGAACGATTTAAAGGTGGGGGCGAGATGTCCCCAATTTTTTTTTCCCCCCGGCAATGAAAATCATATAACATTTTTTCGCTTTTTTTGGAAGACGATTGTCAGGCATATTAACGAATGTTCCAAATACTTCCGCATTTAGTTAAATGTTTTTATAAAGTGGAAACCTACATTTTCTCCTAAACCAAGGCTTTGGCGCTTTTTAGAAAACTTCAGGAATCTTTGGTGCAAAATTTTTTTTTTCTATACCCGGAGTTTGCGTTAACCCCCTACTTCAGCGCCATAAGTAAGGTTGGCTGTTTGCTCAAAAATTTTGGGAAAAATTTTTGGGGGGCCAACTCTGTTTTTCCCACGAAGTTTCAAATAATAATGCCTGGTTTTGCCCTGGTGCAAAATCTCAAGGCAATGAAAAAAAAGTAAGGCCGTGGGAATATAGCCCCAAAAATTATTATTTGATTAACGATCTTATTGCTACTTCAAAAAACCTTTTTTTTTTTTAAAGCAATATAACCCCCCATTTCAAAAACAAAAATATTTTGTTTTTTCCAGTTCACTATTAAAATAAAGTTTCTTAGCCGTTTTACTCAAAATTCCCAGCGGTCTGAACCCCTTGACTGGAGGGCCCGGCGCCACATCGTCGAAAACAGCAGAATCAATGTTTTGAAGTCAGGGATAAAGGAATCCGCTTACCATACTCTGTAATTTCTTCGGCAAGTTCTTAATAAATAAAAAAATAAAAAAGGGTAAATTTTTTCCCTTTCTTTGACCTTTAGGAACCTAAAATATTTGTTAAGTTTCCCCGTCTTTACCCTGCGGTGACAAAGGTGTACATCTTTTAATTGCATTGTAATCTTTTTTCCTTTAATACCCCTTTTTTTTTTAAGACTAAAAAGTCGATTTCTATCAATAGGTCGAAAGCCTTTTTTTAAAAACAAAAAAAGCACGATAGTTTTTGGTGGGTTGGGAAAATGCTTTTGCACGAGGACGGGGTGTAAATATTGGCGTGGTATTCTTTCCTAAAACCAGTGTGCATCGTTTTTTTTTTACCCCCCCCCCCCCCCCAAAAAAAAAACCCCCCCCCCCCCCCCCCCCAAAACAAAACACCCTTTCAAAAAAAAAACCCCACACCCAAAAAACCCCAAACAAAATTTTAAAATTTCTAAAAAAAAAAAAAACTCATAGGGTACTTATAGAACTCTCCTTTAAGTCCGTCTGACAGGAGCTTTTGTTTCTTTTTTTAAAAAAGCCTTTATCGGTCAAAATTTCTTCCTTTGTTATATCTTGATCAAAAGAAAATGGTTCAAAGTCAACATCAAGCAAACAGTCACATTGCTAAAAAATTTGGGGAAGTGGAGTCAGGTAGGGTCAACTCTTTTTAAAAAATGTTAAAATGCTGAAACCCCTTGCGTTGGTAAGAGTTTGCCAAGGAAATACTTCTATTGTTGAGAGTCCCCCAAAATTGTTTTTGAATCTCTAGCGTTTTCTTAAAAGTGGGAAAACCCTTTTCGATTAACTGCTGCTTTTAGCGGGAAATAAAACTTTGTATTGATTTCTCAATAACAATAATTTAATTCGGTAAAAAGGCGTCGGGTATTTGCAAGTTTTATCCGACTGAAATTTCGTGCCTGTCTTCATGGGCGCTTAAAAGAGCTTCTATTCAAACCACGGGCTGGCTTGTCGTTACCAAGTGATAAAAATTTTTTGCACTGACCGCCACGAAAGCCCCCGTTAATTTTGCTAGGCATGTTCGAATCAAAATCGATAAATTTAATAGCTTCATCAAAAAAGAAGTTCAACATGATCCAAGTGCACAAAAAAAATATTTTCTTTGTGGACCCCCCAAAATATTTTTGCAATTGTGTAAATTTTAGGTGCTATGGTTTTGACTCGGTTTGGAAACCCTTAAGTTAACAGGGATGTGTTTGGTTTATCGCTGAGTTACTTTCAACTGCGGGAAAGGGTGAAATTAAGCTTCTTGAAGAAAAAAGTAGTCGATTCCCTTGAAAACCCTTGTGGGTATATATGTTAAATTTCCCTGTAAAACCAGGTAGAAAAAACCCTTCAAAAAAACTAATTCAAAGTGCTGGAAAATGTTAATTTTTGGACCAAAAAACGTTTGTTGAAAGTCTTTTTACGCCGGAAGAAATCATACGGGGTACATCTTATTGTTAAGCTCCTCAAATCGAACTTCTTTGCTTTATCCCCTTTCTTGCATTTAAATCACCAAAGATGATCAATGGACAAACACCAACTTTTTCAAAGAAACCCCTTATGATGTTCAGAAGTGAAAAACCATTATCTATTTCGTATTTTTTAAAAGATATGTTTGTGGAGGTTAAATTTTAAAACCCAACCAGAAGAAAACTAGGTCTGGAGTTTTTAAGCTGAGTACTAAGTATGTCATTTTACTCTAATTTTTTTAACCATATTAGCATAAGTCTTCCTTACAAGAAATGCAATCCCACAGAAAGGTGCTGTGTTGTCGTTTTTTCGTATACCCGGACAAAAAAAAACTTTTAAATCAGGAAAAAAAAAAAGAGGGAAAAAGTTTTTGAAAAAATTTCCTTAGAAAACAAATCAAAAAGAGGATTATTTTACATCAAATAAACTAAAGACGACCCCAAAAATTGAAGTCAAAAAAAGGGGAGACATACTTTCTTCTGCAGCCCGAGCCGGGCCCTTTTTCCTAGGTCTCCCGTTGTCTGGAGGTGGGGACGAAAGGGGTTGTTATTTTGTCCAAGATACGTCCAGGGGGTTTTTCGGGTGGGCCCCGGAAAAAATTTCCCTGAGTTGCTTGCCGGTCCTCAACCCATTCGGGTCAGGGGCCTAGCCCGGGGACCCACCCCCGTTTCATTGACAAGGGACACTTGGGGGGATGAGGGTTCTTCAGCGCCCCGCCCGTCCTCGCTGCAGCTGTTGTTCCCTAAGTAAAAACGGTCTCCAGTCGGGGGGGGTCCCCCAGAGGAGATTTCTGTTTAATCGAGTAGGCAAACGTCCTGTCGTCTGCTGGGGCGTGTGGGACTTGAAGTCCTTGAAGCACTGACAGGAACTCCCACCCGGTGCCCTCGTTGCGCCCCTGTTCGTCGGATTTACGCCTCCCCATGGGAAGGTGGACCGGTCTTTAAATCACGCGTATGTGTGGGGTCAGGGTGGTTGTTTGGCTCTGGATTGCTCGGACGTGCGGGGGTTCGTCCTCTATTCCGGGTGCACTGGTTTTGGGGGGGGGGGAAATCTGTGCTGCACGGGAGGGGGAAAAAGGAGGATATGGAGGGCGGGATGGAGTCTAGAAAAAAAAGGGTGGAAGGGGACAGGTGGGGGAAGGAGAGGGGTGAATGGGTGTAGGAGGAAAAAGGGGGATGATGGAAGTCGGTGATGCACGGCGGTTGGAAGTGGGGGTGAAGCGAACAAGTGGAAATGGAAAGGGGAGAGGAATGGATTGAAATAGAAGGGGGGGGGAACGAATGGAAGTGGGGCGAGGGGGGGCGGTGGAAAATGGGAAGGGGGGGGGTGGGTGGAAGATGTGGGAGAGGGGGCGGGGGGGAAGGGGAAGGTAGGGGGAAATGGGTGGGGGAGGGCGAGGGGGGGGGGGAAGTTGAAAAATGGGGGGAAGTGGTGGAAGCATATGGCGAGGGGGACGGGTGGAAATTGAAGTGGGGGGGGAAATGGTTGGAAGCATATGGGAGGGGGGGAGGGGTGGGGGGACGGGGGGGGGGGGGGGGGGCATGTGAGAGAGGGGGGAAAGGGTGGAAGGGAAGGGGGTGGGGGGGGGGTGAAAGCCATGGCGGAGGCGGGGCGGGTGAAGTGGGGTGGGGAGGGGAGCGGCGGAACACACGGCAGGGGGAAGGAGGAAGCGTGGAGGGTGGACAAAAGGCCGTCACCCTTGATACAAGGGCCCCAGCTGCGTCCCCGGGCCCCAAACACCGACGGGTGGCGTACGCCCGGGTGCCCCGTCCCGTGTGCCCCCAAACGGGGAGACCCCGTTCCCCGGGAAAACAGGCGCCATTTCGAAAATACGGTCTTGCCCTTGATCGCTGTCGCGCAGCTCCCCTGTGACGGACTGCAGTCACCGCCCGCGGATACCCCAAAGGGTTTCCGACTGTCTTTTGCGTGCCTTTGTAGGATGGAAAATTTGTCACTCCCGTACGCAATCGGCGACAGAGTTCGGGTCTGCCATTTGGTCCCTTGGGGGCCCACCGATGGCCCCCCTCTTATTTTCCATAGCCCTGTCTTGAAAGGTAAAAAACGGGG
Organism: Conus ventricosus; assembly: GCA_018398815.1. Taxonomy (NCBI): domain Eukaryota; kingdom Metazoa; phylum Mollusca; class Gastropoda; order Neogastropoda; family Conidae; genus Conus; species Conus ventricosus. The sequence goes on along the minus strand of JAFLJL010001837.1, from coordinate 8,779 downwards.
TGAGCGCTTACAACTTTGCGAACACAGTTAGTAATCTTCTCGCTGATCTTCTTGAACATTGAAAAATCTGACGTTATACTGTCGAGAAAAAGTTTCCAGTTTATCTTGGTGATTATGTAAACGTTCAATCGTGTCCAGAAGGTAATCTTTCCATTGGAAGAGTTGGGAGAACTGACGCTCAAAGACAGAACATTTATGCGAGAGACACGACAGTTCCTCCCTCAGTCCCCTATTTTCGTCCCCAGTGAACAACACAGGGATCGGAGAGCACAAAAGATCAGTTCTGGTGAAAATCGTGGCCCTGGGCTGAGTGGTGTGTTTGTAAGTGGGTCCGGGGTTCAACTCAATGTCTCCACATCGAATGAGGACTAAACTCCAATACAGGTAAGTTAATGTACACCCCATCAAAACACCATTTGGCCTGTCCTTCAAACGTATTACTCGCGTTATCCTCTTCCTGACCGACACTTCCCTTTGTGCATGAAAACTCCAAAAAGTCCACAGGAAACCACCACAAACGTGCCGGAAAACCAAGGAAGCCGACGGCATAGCTTGAGGAATGCGACACAACGCAAAACTCGAAAACAAGAGAGAGAGAGAGAGAGAGAGAGAGAGAGAGAGAGAGAGAGTTGCAGAGAGAGAGAGAGTTGCGAGAGAGAGAGAGAGAGAGAGAGAGAGAGGAGAGAGAGTAATGTGTAATTATAGACATTTGAACACACTATAAGCATTAGCTTGTTGATGTTCAAATTTTCACATTTTTTGTAAAGCTACGTGTCTGTAAAGTGGAAAATAAATTTGTTTAAACCAGAGAGAGAGAGAGAGAGAGATGCACTCACACATACGCACACACACAACACACACACACACACACACACACACACACAAACACACACACACACACACACACACACACACACACACACACACACACAACACACACACGGGGACAACTAGCAGTTCATTATTGAATGTCTGTCTGCCCAAACAGCCTTGTAATGCATTTCTGTGCGTAACCGTTAGGTGAATCGTTTAAGTTTTTTGGTAGTGTGTGTGTGTGTGTGTGTGTGTGTGTGCGTGTGTGTGTGTGGGGTGTGTGCGTGCGTGTGTGTGTGCGTGTGTGCATGCGTGCGTGCGTGTGTGTGTGTGTGTGTGTGTGTGTGTGTGTGTGTGTGTGTGTGTGTGTGTGTGTGTGTGTGTGTAACAATAACAATATAACAATAAACAATAACAATAAATTTTTGTTCAGTCTTGCAGGCCATTTGGATATTGACAAGGAGGTTTACATTCAATCATAGCAGAATTTTGGACAACATTCCATGTTAAATAGCGCATAATATACAATATCCTGTATTTTCAGCATCTTATTTTAAACTTTATACAATATACATAGCAGTTTTGAATGCAAGATTTCTTTAAGGTTTCTACATAGCAATTGAACTTTTAGTGTGTTAGGAAAGCTACATGAAAATGTCATGAAATACGGGCTGGTACACCCATGGGGATGTACTTTAAGGCTGTTATGAGCTGCATCCTGTAGTCTAATTTACCTCTGTTCAGGAGCAGTTATGTCCCTTGATATCTTAATGGAGTGTCCTGTGCGTGCCCGTACCCATCGTCAACACAGCGCAGCCACAAGGGTGGTACAGGACTGCTCTAAAGGCAGGTGAAGACAGTGCTTCTCTGGGTCCTCCCCAGCCCTTCGGGTGTTTCTTTTTCTTTTTCCGCTACTAAACACTTATTGAACAAGGGGTGTAGAAACTTAATGAGTACGTTTGCTCCTGCATGGAACAGATCAGTGGGCAAACCATCTGGCCCGGCAGCTTTACCCTTCTTCATTGCATTAATTGCTTGGAATATCTCAGTTTCTGATATTTCATTATCATGATCAAGTTATGACACTCTTCACAAGTTTCAGAACAGTGATCCTGTAATGTACCAGAAATTTCTTGTTCAAAATCTTCATCATGTACATTTTGTTCAGGTGACAGTAAGTTTTTGAAATATTCATTAATACCATTTGTTTGGTGTAATCGCATTTGAACTTTTTGAATTGCTGGCTGTAAGAGACTTTATTTTTTGCCAAATGATTTAGAGTTTGGGTCTACGCATGCTTCGTTTAATTCATCTATGATACGTTTGTCTCTTTCATCTTTTTTGATTTGCAAAGCAACTTGAATGCTTTTTTGTGGTCAAGATAGCTTTCTTTCTAAGTCCTTCCTGTCATCCGTTGTCTGAATATACGTAGATACGTGTATTTCTCTTGTTTAGCTTCCTCACAATCCTTGTCCCAAGAGAATGTCTTTATACGGGTTCAAGCTCACCCATCTTATTTCGCACGAAAACCCCCTTTTTCCCATCCAAGTCACGTCCTCATCTTTTAAAATTTTGGTCAAAATTAAAACACCTGTTTCACAAAAAAAATTAACACCCCAAAACCTCTAAAAATCGACGTAATTAGCGCATTAAAATGGGGCTTGCGTGCAAGATAAGATTTGGGTAAATCGTAAAACCCGCATAAAACATTCTCTCCAGTGACATAAAAATTACGGGACAACTTGCAAACTCTTCACGAACAAAGGTTTCTTTTGGGGGCAGGCTTTTTTTGCAGAAAGAGTTTCTTTTAAAATAATACCCGGAGGGTCTGTTTTCATGATTCTTTCAACTTCATATACATCTACGCTCCATATAGGATCTGTGGCTCTAATTCAAAACATCACCCTCTGCCTCTCCTGGAGCATACAGGTATCTTACTTTAGTCCAAACGGCAAGAGTTTTTGATTCCCTGCACATCTTCAGTAATGCTAATTTTTTTTTTTTGATTGCGTTTACGGTTTAAGACCTGTTGCTTTAAATTCTTCATTGTTCATGGCGCGTAAGACTGCAGGCAGTCTCCTAACCCATTCTGTGTTACGCGTTCTGTCCATAATTTCTCTGTGATATTGATAGGTAAAAAGGCGTTCAGCTAGATTCTTATTAAAGTTTTCTACTAAGGCTTGTGATCGATGGTTGCCTGGATATCCCTCTCTTAACTGTAACATGATGTTTTAAAAACAGCTGGTTTACAGAACCTTTAAACTCTTTTCCATCATCAACTTGGATCATCCTAGGATACTTTAATGGACCTCGCATGTATATTTGTTGTAAAGCCACAGCCACAGCAGTTGAGCTTTTATCCGTTAAAGGTTCAGCGTCTTTGTATCTTGAAGCCATGTCAACAACTGTCAGAGCATACTTAAACTTTTTTCTTCTAACTTTATCATGTGGAAGATACAGCAAGTCCATCTGGTGGGTGTCATTTGGAACTGAGTTAACAAATCTAGGCCTTATTATTCTTTTTGGGGCAGGCAGATATATTTGCCAAATTGCCTGTTTGAAAGCCAGTCTTTCGTATCTGATTCAGACACTCTAGCAGCTTTACTCAGTTTTTCAATAGCAGTCTTTCCTTTCCAATACCCTTTAGGAGAATAATATATTTTGTACTTCGTATTGTCCATAAGAAGGACTGTATTTTTATTACATTTTTAATTGTTTTTAGATTGTTTGTGCAAGAATATAGATTGCTCCCATAGCGCCTACAATAAAACCAATTTCTGCTATTTTCTGTTCTTCTGATGGTTCATAAAAGTCAGACAGTTCAGGCGGTGGTGATGTTAGAAACTTCTTTCCTGTCACTAAGTAATACTCATTCATTGCGTCATCAACGTCTGTAAATGTGTGCTCTGCATGTCCATGTTCTCTTAACGTTTTATTAATAAAGTCTAAGTGAGCAATTCGTCTTTTATCATAAGCGTCTCTTGCCTTAGCTAATTCTTCTATTGCCTTGTTATGACGTTCTCTCTCTTCGTCAGACCTCAATTTACTAAACTATAATTGCTTCCAGAGAAGGCCAAGGCATTAACAATAGCTCCTCCTACCATCATAACTACTCCCGCCATCTTTTTATAAATTAATATTTTCTTATGAATTAATCTTACTATGTACTAATATTTCTGGGATAATTCCTTGCGTAATAAGAAAGTCTTTTGACGCAATCCCTGCAGTAATTACAACTATAACTTAACAACATCCTCAATGTCTAACCTTCCTAAGTCAGCTGGCTTCATTTTAAACATGTTTTTTGCTAACACACTATAGCCTATACATAAGGCTGCTAATTACAGCAGAGTGGTAAATCGTATTGATAATCTTTTTTTCACTCATCTTTTTATTAACTAAAAAAATAATTAAAATAATCATAATACGAAAGGCTGTCTATGTGCTTTTTAATCAGATAATCTTTTGTTGTTAAAGCTAAAAATAAAGTTGCAACTAGTTTTGGCGAATCTTCTATCTTTCCCATGTTGGGCGGTTTTATTCCTAACAAACATTTTGCAAGGGTTGAATAGACTATATCACCAACGATAGGCATTGCATAATTAACCAACGTTAAACTCATGGTTTTAAAAGTATTATATTATTTTTTTATTGCTTTTTAAAAATGGATTGTGACGAAACTATTAAAGTGTGAGGAGCAAGCAGACTACTCAGCAGACCACTGCCATAAAGAAAGATTATACTCTCTAGCTGCGTGTGGAAAAACTAGACAGTATTTAGGCACTGAACTAAGTATTGAACAGATTCAACAACTGTCTACTTCAGACGTTGAGAAGTACTACGCTAGGTACGAAGCACAGCTAGGGTCAAAAATGGTTAGATCGGTAGGACAGACAATGATTAGCCTATATGCTAAGTTAGTAAGTAAGATGGCGCCGGTTGATTCAGAAGAAGATTTAAAATATGACTTATCACAAGATCCGGTTTTAAACAAGTCCCTAGAAACTCTTGCATGTGATATGTATTACAGATTTGGGACGATGTTATGCCCATTCATTATGGGATTAATTACTTTTAATCATATTAATTTTGATCATATTAAATTTAATCGCAATAAAAAAAAATGAGCGATCAGGAGAAGAAGACGCTGCAGGACAGTCGCAGGAGCAGAATGTACCGCAAGTGATGTACCACAAGTGAATGTACCACAAGTGAGTAATGTTACTAAGTCTAAAAGTCCTGGACGCGTTGAGCCGGGGCGTAAACTAGCTGAATGGAACAGACTGCAAAAAGCAAACCAATCAGCAAAACAAAAATTATTAGATAGTAATACAACACCACCGCCAGCACCGCCAACAACAACAACACAATTAACAACATCACAATCAAACGATAAGATGTATCATTATGTATTGGGAGCTGCTGTTGTTGCTGGGGGTGGGTTTTTTAGCATACAAATACCTAACACCATACCTAACAACAAAGTCGCAAGCCCCACAGTAAAAGAAGAAGAACCAGCTTCTGCAAAAAAAGTGCAACCTCCCGCTGTAGACCCATTTTCTATGAAATAGTTTTTAAGAACTAGATAAAGAACTAGATAATAACTAGATAAGTTAGTTATAGAAAGTACTTTTGAGTTAAGTGCAAGTAAATTACAAGTTAGTGTAAGTAAATTATAAGTTCTTGTTAAGTACTAGTTAGGTTCTTAAGTTAAGTACTAGTTAGGTTTTTAAGTAAGTACTAGTTAGGTTCTAAGTTAAGTACAAACCAAGTCTGTGAAGTTATCTTTTAAAGTTCTCCAATGCCCTACAGCATATGAAAGCTCAGAACTGACGTAAATTCTCTTGTTATTGTTAGAAACTAGTGATTTTTTGTTAACAGCAGTTGTGCTTACTTGATGAAGAGTAGAACGCAGATTAACATTTGTGTGATAAAACTTTGTTTTCAAAGAGAGCTTGCTTGTAGTTGTCGTGAGTTATATTTTTTTTACAACTTCTTTACTTATGCCTTAGCCTTCTTCATTACAGAAGTCTGGCTGGCAACGCTATACATTTTTGACCGCAAACCAACATATTCTTTTATAACTGTCCCATTAAGTTCATCCTTCATCTTTCCAATCACTTTCTTGTTAACAGTTGAATGTAAAGGACTGTCTTTTGGATAGTCACATGTGTCGTACCACCCATCAACTCCTTTAGCCACTTCTGTTTCTAAATCCTTATAGAAGTCTTCTGTGGGGACGTCTAGAATAAAAGAGTCAGTGTCGTGTAAAGGACTCTTGCTTCTGGGTACAGTGGTTTAAAGTAGTCGTACAGAAATTCTAACATCAATAACTTTGACAACTCTAATACGGTAAAGCTGATAAACACCGGCTTGTCCAACTTAACATCTTTTTTCTTCATCATAATGCCAACCAGACTGTCGTTAAATCTTCTAAAGTCTTGATAGTTAGGTTTAGAGGCAAACTTAATGTTACGGATGGTGTGTGGTGCGTGTTTTGTTGTCTGACTCTCACAAGTTTGGATGCGTGTACGACTTTTCCCCTACACACACCACACACCATACGAACATAGATAGCCAGGCAACACACGTGTTATATTTTCTTCTTTTTATATGCTGCCTGAACCATCAATATGAATCGTTACCAAATCAATACATGCCATACATAGAATACGATCAATGCACGTCAATTAAGAATCAATACATAAGACATTTCAATCATCATATATCAGCGTATCTACTACGTATCTTGATATAACTCACAGATCTCGCCGGCGCCGTCCAGTTTATCTCACATATTCAATCAACGCTTCAGTTCCACAGTACCCACGCCACAGTCTACAGCTTTTAAAATAAGAGGGAGACGGATAACCAAGGTCCCACCCCGGTAAACACAGCCGTTCACAAAACACAAGCGATGAAGAAGAAACAGGGTCTCAACACAGCAAGCACAATATATTACGTCAAAACTATCAGAAGAAGAACCGCAAATTCACAAGCAACAGAAATCCATAGAAGAAGAACCGCAGATTCATAAAGCACAGAAATCCACAGAAGAAGAACCGCAGATTCATAAAGCACAGCAATTCACAGAAGAAAACCGCAGATTATAAAAACAGCAATCCACAGAGAAGAACCGCAGATTCATAAAGCACAGCAATCCACAGGAGAAGAACCGCAAAATTCATAAAGCACAGTAAACATATTGAATCCCGGAGAACAAAATTTCCCCAAAAGCCCCCTGTAAAGGACGGACAGCCCTCCACCCCTCTTTTAATGTAGTTTGTCAGTTTTTATCATTTTTTTTTTATGTGTGTGTAAAAGGGGGATTGGCAGCTGTTTGTGCTGTCAACTTTTCAGGAGAAAAGTCTCCCCGCCCGTGGGGTTTTTGCGTGCACCCTTTTTGCACCGCATGAACATTGCTTTTTGTGAGATACCCGTTAAGTTGTGAAAACCCGTGGAGAGCTCATGAGTCTTGGAAGTTATTCCCCTTTGATCGGCAGCTGGCGTTTGGGGGGGGAAAATTCTTATTTTTACTCGGGTTGGAGCCAGAGTGAGAGACCACGTTCTCTTTGGCGAGGCATTCATAACCCGTGACGAAGGCCACTGTCTGCCTGACGGGGGTAGTCTTAGGGGGGACAGAGGAATTTCCCCATTCCTGCCCACCAAGTCTTTCAACTTGACCTCTTCGCTGGGGGGGACCAGCTGTCGGCCATCCCATGGTGAAGGGGTGCTGGGTGCTGTTGGGTCTGAGGTCCCGGACTGTCTGTTCGCTGAGGATCAGCCTGCCGGGCCCCCTTTTCCCCTCCTTTCCACCCGCCGTTCTGGTGAGTTATTTTCGTGCTTCTTGGTTCTCAGTCGCATTCCACAGTGGTATCGGTTGTAAATTATAAAATTAATATTTCATTCAAAATCTGTCGTTTTTGGTACTGTGCCGGGGCCCCGTACTACGGTGTGGAGAATTATTGTGGTTTCAGGCGCGCTGCGGCGTTAGCCTGATTTATAAATATGGAAGAGCAAGTTTAAATTTTTTTCTAAATGCGCCTACGCTGAAGCGGTGACATTTTTCTTTTCAGCGATTTTGGTCAGACACAGAGCGTGCCGCCCACGGGTTATTTTCCATTTGGCTGAATCATTCTTTATTGTGTGTACTTCCGTCGGAGAGAGGAGTATGCTAGTTTGGTTCTATAATATAAAATTATTTATTTTAATTTAAGGAAAAGAGAAAAAACTTCAGCCGGGCGCGGTGTTGATGAGTTTCTGCGCGACTCACTTGGGGTCGGGAATCGAGCGTTTCCTTCACGGCGCCCTGGTTGGTTCGCTCCGCCTGTTTGTCTGTTTATGTATTGTTTTATTTTGTTTATCATTTATTTTACTATTATTTTTCCTTTAATGTGAATGTGGTATGTGTGTTGTTGTAAATTTATTCTCAAGTCAACACGTTCATATGACTTGTTTTCCTTGTCAGTTTTTTTTATATTTCCTGAGGCCTTCAGATTTTAAGGGTGGTAAAAATATTATGACAAAAAGTTTCATCAGGTAAACGAATTTGTGTTTTTTTTTAATCATTAAAAGAGAAGAAGAAAAAAAAAAATAATAACAATAAGAAATGTGAAGTAAATAATTAACTAGGGTTTAGTCTTGCGGTGTAGCCCATTTCGCCAGGTAATAGCCTGCACCTACACCATATTTCAGCTGTACCTAGAATGTATTCTAATGCCCCTTTTATAGGCGGGGGTTTGTTTCTTGTTTTCCGTTGGTTGACGGGGTGCCCGGGGCCCGACGCCGTCTGGATATTTCATTCCGAGAGCTGTATGGGAAAAGGAGCCCGGGCGCTGACCGTGGTACTAAGAGCGAGGCCAGGAACGCCCTTTCCCGAGTATCACTTCTTTGGGCACTGGTTCCCTGTTTGGACTTGAAAGACAAGCTAATTTGTTTCTAGCTTGTATGGGAGGTTTGTGATGCC
>JAFLJL010001836.1:24571-35045 GCA_018398815.1 Conus ventricosus | reverse complement strand
CGGTCGAACCCGTCCCAATCGGAGCGTCTGTCTGTAAACGTACGTCTCAAACGGACTTCGGCATCACAGTTCGACCCGGGCCGTTTTGAGATCACCCGGGTCTATTCGAAACGGACAGTTTGTACCCTCCAACCAATCAAAGCATAAGCATTGAGCCAACACCCATAACAAAAGGAAAAATGGCGTCGTCCAGAAGGCGATCAGGACTGTCCGATTGGGGACCAAACTTTGATTGAACGTACCAAGGCCATGATGTGCTTGGAATGTCAACTCAAAAAATTATAAGAATCTAAATATTCGAGAAAAAGCTCTATTAATTATACAGTCCTTGAAGCGGCATGTGGGATCAAACTCGAAGGGTTTTAAAACTCGCATAGGTCGGACCAACAGGTTCAAACGGTTTCGTGAGCACTCCGTCCGTTCGACACTGACTGGTCGGACGCACAGGTTCAAACGTTTCGTCTCAAAACCCTACGGGCGGGGAGGCTCGTGTGTCAGCCGCTTTAGTGGTGTTTGCTGCTGGAGAAAGTGACCCAACATCAGCGGATATAGTCTACCTCCAGACAAACAGCACATCAGGTTAGGGCAAGCTGTTTCAGGCGGAGCAGATCTACTGAAGATGTGATGGTCACTGATGATACCTCGGCAACAAAGTGTGCTTTCCAGGATAAAATCATCATACACAATGAGCAAACACCACCCCTTCCAACATACGTTTGCTGTACGAGTGGATTTGGAAAGGGCTTTTGACAAAGAATGGAAGGATCGCGCCCGTGCTGAGCAGCATCATGAGTAAGTGGATCGTCGACTACGTGCGAAGCGAAATCAGAACACAGCTACTGCAGCACTTTAGTAGCAAGAATTGAAATCTTTAGAGAGAGAGAGAGAGAGAGAGAGAGAGAGACACTCAAGACTCAAGACTCAAAAACTTTATTACTCAAGGATAGAGATTTTAGGCAGTGCCTATTCTTCCAATCTGTCCTTGCTATTCTACAACATTCAACTAAACAGACTGCACATATTAATGACAGAAACAATGAAGAATATAGCAACATTATAATATTAACAATAACATTAGTAATAAGAATAATAATTATAAGGAAAAAAAATCCATTACAAAATTACACAAACACAATCAAACACGTACGCGCGCGCGCTCACATGCATGCACACGCCCACAATACACGCATGCATGCGCATACCCACATCCACACCCATACCACACACACACACACACATAGAGAGAGAGAGAGAGAGAGAGAGAGAGAGAGAGAGAGGAGAGAGAGAGAGAGAGAGGAGAGAGAGAGAGAGATGGCAGGTGCAAACGTTTGGCGAGATAGAAACGTAACCGTCGACACATGTCAGCACACGGGGTGTGATTATCGACACGTTTCAACACACCCTGTCGAACGGATGCTATCGACAGCTGCCCTAAGTGGTGTGCCGCCACACATCTCACAGGCCACAGTCTGGCGCCCCATCTCCACGGGCAACCAGGCAGGTTGTATTACAGTTCCCTCCCCACTACTATCCCCCTCCCCTCCTCTCCTCCCCTCCTACCTTTGAACCTCTCGCCCTCTCCATCTCTTTCTCGCGAGTCTCACGCTGTCGCTGCCCTGCCGCGTCCATCCTTCCGCCCTCCTCCACCCTACCCATCCTACTACCTGTCCTCCACCCTCTCATCCTCACCCCCCCCCCCCCCCCCCGCCCCCCTAATACCAAGTTCCTCCCTACCATCTTTCATCTTCCCGTCTACCCTTCCCCCCCCCTCTCCTTCGACCCTTCTCAAATGGCCGTATCCAATTGCCCCACCCTGGCCGTCTAAAGAGAACATGCAGGACACAAAGAGCAAACAACTCGTCCTGTAAACCTGTTTGGTAAGCCTTTCCCTTTTTTTCTTTTGTCTTTCTTCCCCCCCCCCCCCTTCTTTTCTTTTCTTTTTTTTTCTGAAGGGGCGGAAGGGGGGCATGGTGGGGTGTCATTGTTCATGGACCTCCACCTCCTACTGCTTCATTCCAATGCCTGTCAGCTCCACCATAGACACCTACCGCTTCATTCCAATGCCTGTGATTTCACTCCACCATAGACACCTACCGCTTCATTCACTCCACCATAGACACTGCTTCATTCACTCCACCATAGACACCTACTGCTTCATTCACTCCACCATAGACACCTACCACTTCATTCACTCCACCATAGACACCTACCGCTTCATTCACTCCACCATAGACACCTACCGCTTCATTCACTCTACCATAGACACCTACTGCTTCATTCACTCCACCATAGACACCTACTGCTTCATTCACTCCGCCATAGACACCTACTGCTTCATTCACTCCACCATAGACACCTACTGCTTCTTTCACTCCACCATAGACACTACTGCTTCATTCTCTCCACCATAGACACCTACTGCTTCATTCACTCCACCATAGACACCTACTGTTTCATTCACTCCATCATAGACACCTACTGCTTCATTCAATCCACCATAGACACCTACGCTTCATTCACTCCACATAGACACCTACTGCTTCATTTCAATCCACCATAGACACCTACTGCTTCACTCAATCCACCATAGACACCTACCGCTTCATTCATTCCACCATAGACACCTACCACTTCATTCACTCCACCATAGACACCTACTGCTTCATCAATCAACGTTCATTCACTCCACCATAGACACCTACTGCTTCATTCACTCCACCATAGACACCTACTGCTTCATTATCCCCTCTCTCCCCCCACCATAGACACCTACTGCTTCATCACTCCACCATAGACACTGCTTCATTCACTCCACCATAGACACCTAATGCTTCATTCACTCCCCATAGACACTGCTTCATTCACTCCACCATAGACACCTACTGCTTCATTCACTCCACCATAGACACCTACTGCTTCATTCACTCCACCATAGACACCTACTGCTTCATTCACACTCCGCCATAGACACCTACTGCCTTCCCAATGTCCACTCCACCATAGACACCTACTGCTTCATATCCATGCCTATTATTCATTTCCGCCATAGACACCTACTGCTTCATTCCAATGTCTGTTATTTCACTCCACATAGACACCTACTGCTTCATTTCACTCCACCATAGACTCCTACTGCTTCATTCACTCCGCCATAGACACCTACTGCTTCATTCCCCCATAGTCTGTTATTCACTCCACCATAGACACCTACTGCTTCATTCACTCCGCATAGACTCTACTGCTTCATTCACTCCACCATAGACTCCTACTGCTTCATTCACTCCACCATAGACTCCTACTGCTTCATTCACTCCACATAGACACCTACTGCTTCATTCACTCCGCCATAGATCTACTGCTTCATTCACTCCACCATAGACTCCTACTGCTTCATTCACTCCACCATAGACACCTACTGCTTCATTCACTCCACTGCACTAGATTCACTACTGCTCTCCACATTCATCCACCATAGACTCCTACTGCTTCATTCACTCCACCATAGACACCTACTGCTTCATTCACTCCGCCATAGACACCTACTGCTTCATTCACTCCGCATAGACACCTACTGCTTTCATTCACTCCACCATAGACACCTACTGCTTCATTCACTCCGCCATAGACTCCTACTGCTTCATTCACTCCACCATAGACACCTACTGCTTCATTCACTCCGCCATAGACACCTACTGCTTCATTCACTCCGCCATAGACACCTACTGCTTCATTCCAATGTCTGTTATTTCACTCCACCATAGACACCTACTGCTTCATTCACTCCGCCATAGACCCTACTGCTTCTTTCACTCCGCCATAGACACCTACTGCTTCATTCCACTCTCCGACCATAGACACCTACTGCTTCATTCACTCCGCCATAGACACCTACTGCTTCATTCACTCCGCCATAGACACCTACTGCTTCATTCACTCCACCATAGACACCTACTGCTTCATTCACTCCGCCATAGACTCCTACTGCTTCATTCACTCCACATAGACACCTACTGCTTCATTCCATGCTTGTTATTTCTTCACTCCACCATAGACCCTACTGCTTCATTCACTCCGCATAGACTCTACTGCTTCATTCACTCCACCATAGACACCTACTGCTTCATTCACTCCAACATAGACACCTACTGCTTCATTCACTCCACCATAGACACCTACTGCTTCATTCACTCCACCATAGACACCTACTGCTTCATTCACTCCACCATAGACACCAACTGCCTCATTCACTCCACCATAGACTCTAACTGCTTCATTCACTCCGCCTAGACACCTACTGCTTCATTCCAAGTCTACTATTTCACTCCAACCATAGACACCTACTGCTTCATTCCTCCACCATAGACACCAACTGCCTCATTCACTCCACCATAGACTCCAACTGCTTCATTCACTCCGTTATAGACACCTACTGCTTCATTCCAGTGTCTATGATTTCACTCCACCATAGACACCTACTGCTTCATTCCCTCCACCATAGACACCTGCTGCATTCACTCCACCATAGACTCCTACTGCTTCAGTCCATGCCTGTATTTCACTCCGCCATAGACACCTACTGCTTCATCCAATGCCTGTGATTTCACTCCGCCATAAGACACCTACTGCTTCATTCCAATGCCTGGATTTCACTCCGCCATAGACACCTACTGCTTCAGTCCAATGCCTGTGATTTCACTCCGCCATAGACACCTACTGCTTCAGTCCAATGCCAGTGATTTCACTCCACCATAGGCAGCCACACGTCATGTCGTCGTAGCACATCCTCAGCGCCTCAGTCCAAAGGGAGCTAACACAATCAGGTTTTCATGAGGCAAGCCCACCAGAGGAGACACAGCACCACTTTCGAGTCACTTCTTTAATGTTCAGTTGCACTTGTTCTGATCCAACACACGCAGGATACCACTTACTTTGACCCCCCCTCCCCCCATCCCATAATACTTCGAGGGGTCAGCTTGAGTTTATGGTCCTCTCTGGACGATGTTGACACAACCTCATCGTGGGAATGAACGCAGAGAGGAGCAAATGTGATCCAAAAACGCCCTAAGAACAGAGCACGAGGGCCACAAATTGGAGATCCATGTCAAGGTGATTGCTGAGTATCATGTATGATTTGTATACCCAGGTTTTGCTGTGGAGTTCCATTGCTTTGTGAGATACGTTGCAGGGCTGGCCTCGGTCTATGCCATGCGCCTGTGTACTGCCAGGTTGATGCACCGTTCTTCAACAGTGTCCGTCGTGGGTTTTTTTTCAATCGTTGGATGCATGTATTAAGCACTCTGTATGATATTAACCCTGTCCCTTCCACAAACTTGAATCTGATGCGGAGAGAGAGAGAAGAGAGAGAGAGAGAGAGAGAGAGAGAGAGAGAGATGAGAGGAGAGAGAGAGAGAGAGAGAGAGAGAGAGAGAATGCCTGTCGTTCATTACACTATCAAGAGAGTTATGTTTTCACCCGAGACTGTTTATTTGTCTGATAGCAAAATCGCACCTCTCTCTCTCTCTCTCTCTCTCTCTCTCTCTCTCTCTCCTCTCTCTCTCTCTCTCTCTCTCTCTCTCTCTCTCTCTCTCTGTATAACAATGCCACTTATATAAAGCGAGCATTGCCATTCCAGAATATCACAGCACTTCACAGGTTGAACTGAACAAAACAATCTCGGTTCCCATGTCCACCTTCGGACCACACAGAGTTGTAAATGTCATAGCAACCTGATACGACTGTCGTCTGGGGGGAATAAAGAACTTGGACAAGTGATGTGTAAGGAATTCAGGAGGAGGGGAGAGGAGAGTGGGAGGTAGAGACAGAGGGGGTGGGGGGGGGGGGGGGGGGGAGGAGGGGGGCGAGGGGGGGGTCACAGTAGAGGGGGATAGGTGAAAAAGCGTGGTTAGGAGAGGGGGGGGGGGGGTGGTGTGGCTGAAGAGGGAGTATAGGAGGGAGTGGACTGTTATGGATAGAGGGAGGACTGGCTGTGATGAGTATGTTGTTTTAAATGGTTGATAGGGAGGTGGGGCTGAGTTGATACTAGTGATGGGAGGGAGAGAGAGAGAGAGAGAGAGAGAGAGAGAGAGAGAGAGGAGAGAGAGAGAGAGAGAGACAGGGGGGACAGAGAGAGAGAAACAGAGAGAGACAGAGACAGATACAAACAGGAGACAGAGAGAGAGAGAGAGAGAGAGAGAGAGAGAGGAGAGAGAGAGAGAGAGAGAGAGTAAGAGAGAGAGAGAGAGAGGTGCAGAGGTTTATCATGATCGAAGCGTAATCATTGACACAAGTCAACACACTAGGTGTAAATATTGATACGTTTCAACACACCCTATCAAAAGGAATGTCTACCGACAGCTGCCCAAAGTGATGTGCCACCTCACATCTCACAGCCCGCAGTCTGATGCTCCGTCCCTCGGGCATCCAGGCAGGCTGTATTATAATTCTATGCCCTCCATCCCCCTGCCTCCGTCCCTTCCTCCCATCCTTCTCCAAAACATCTTCTGCTCTCTCTGTTCTCTGTTGCCCACTGGTCTCACGCTGTGTCTGTCCCCTCCCCACCATCCTCCGCTCTTCTCACCATTCCTTCTGCCTCGTCCTTCCACCCCTCCCTTGTAAGACCAAGTCCCTCCTCCCCCTCCACCCTTCATCTCCTGCTTCCCCCCTCCCCTTTGCCCCTGCCTTGACCCCTCGTCAAACAGTCGTATCCAATTGTCCCGTCAAACAGGTTCCATTGCCCCTTGTAAAAGGGAACATTCACGTGGAAAAACGGAAAGCTGGAACCACGGCGAAGTGCACAGTCCTTTTAACAGACCCTCTGTGCGGTCAGACTGTTCCTTTTTTCTTTTTCTTTTTCTATTTCTTTTTTGAGATGTGGGGGTCTCGTTGTTCGTGCTCCTCCACCTCCACTGCGTGTACCCCACGCCTCTCATTTCAGCTCCTCCAAACGAAGCCACATCCAAAATTTTCCGAGCGCAATCCCAGCGCCACTGTCCATGGGAGTAAACAGAACTGGGTGGTTGAGAGGCAACCCACCAGAGGAGACAGCACTGCTGTCGGGTCACTTCGTCGATGTTCAGATACACTTGTTCTGATCCCAAACAAAAAAAAAAATGCAGGGACACCAGCTTCTAAAGTCCCATACTGACGACAATAATAACTTCGTCGCGGAGCCAACTTCAGTGAACGTCTCTCTCTCCGGATGTTGTCGATTGTGGGATCAAACGTGTTCCGGGCATAAACATTGAGAGGAAACCTAACCGAATTCACCTTGAGAACAGGCCATAAGAAATTGAGACCTGTAGCAAGGCGATCGATGAAGATGATGTACGAACTGATACCCAAGATGATGCACGGGTTCCTTTCTTGTGTGACACTACGTGGCAGAGTTGATCTCAGCGCTTCTTTTTCATGACATATCATGGCGTTAGCCCAGAGCCTGGAGGACAGGTACAGCCATTTGCTGTTGGTGAGGACATTGGAGCCACACCCTCAGAAACAATGAAACATCGTTTTGTGTCAGGTCCATACCATGCGGCTGTGAGAGTTTGTTTGTTTGTTTGTTTCGTCGAGTCGACTGTGCTTATCTTGCACGATTGTGATATTAGCCCTTCCACAAACTTGAATCTGTTGTATGGAGAGGAGAAGAGAGAGAGAGAGAGGGGAGAAGAGAGAAGGAGAGAGAGAGAGAGGAGAGAGAGAGAAGAAGAGGATGCTTTTTTTCGTTCATTACATTGTCAAGATCGTTACTTTTTCACTCGGGCTTGTTTATTTGTCTCAGATAGCAAAATTGTGCCTCTCCCCCCCCCCCTTCTCTCTCTCCGAAAAATTACGCCTCCCTCTCTCTCTCTCTCTCTCTCTCTTCTGTATAATAATGTCACTTATGTGAAGTGAACATTGCCAAACCAGTGTACCACAGCACGTCATAGTTGAACTGAACAAAACAATCTCAGTTCCCATGTCCACCTGGGGACCACACGGAGTGGTCAGTTTCATAGCAACGTGATACGACTGTCGCCTGGAGGGAATAGAGAACGTGGACCGGTGATGAATAAAGAACCCCGGGGGGAGGGGGAGAGGAGAATGAGAGGGGAAGGGCTGGGTTGTGAGAGGTGGGGTATTTAGAGGGGGGGGGGGGGGGGAAGGGGGGGGGGGGGCGGAATGGGTATGGGTTGTGATGTGGGGAGAGGGGGGTTGAAAAGGAGGTAGGAGGGAGTGGGAGAAACTATGATGGAAAGGAGAAGGACGTGCTGGGACGGGTACAGTCTTTTTTAAAGGTAGATAGGGGGAGAAGGGGGTGAGTTGGGTACTAGCGTGTGGAGAGAGAGAGAGAGAGAAGAGAGAGAGAGAGAGAGAGAGAGAGAGAGAGAGGAGGGGGGGGGGGGGGTCAGGTGGATCGCCAACTGTCGGTCGAGTAGCTTCCACACATTTTACAAACATTCCCAACCACCACCACCTCTCCCTGCATCCACCACCCAACCCTTTCCATCGGCAATCGAAAATCAAAAGACATACAGGTTTTGTCAGTGTTCATCAGCCTGTCAGGTTCCCATTCAATTTGAACGGTCCCGTCATGAACTCAGATGTTGTGCCACTCTGATAATCATGGCACAGCCAATGTTAGGTGGGTACTCAAAAGCCTGTCCAGGGCATCGGGCTAATGCGTGTGTCAGACATCTGCTATGATGTAGTCACGAAACCCTCTTCTCTATTCTCTCATCTTCCTCATTGATTCATTTATCCATCAGCTTTAAATCATTCGCAGTGTGGTCTCGAAACTTAGTGGGTGTGATGTACCGTACATGGACTTACCCGCACGCATCCGTGATGAAACAAAAACATGATGATGTTGCTGCTGCTGCTGCTGCTGATGATGATGATACACGTAAAAAGCAGCAATTTCAGGGAAAAACACTGCGAATCTTATTGATAGATAACAAACTAAGCACACAGACATTAAAATCGTAGCCAAACATTTGCACATTATTGTGAAGCGAAAGTTAATGTGAGTGAATCATCTACTGACAAGCCATTCAGTATGTTTGCACACAGACCGTATTTTATAAAACGGCTTCACGCACAACTGTGAAAGTCTTACACACAAGGAGTCGGTCTTCTCTCATCAGCTCTCTGTCTGTGTCTGTCACCCATTGTGTGTGTGTTGTGTGTGGTGTGTCTGTCTCTCTCTCACTCTGCGTTTTTGTCTCTTGCTATGAGTCGTTTTTGCTTGGTTTAGTCTCTCTGTCTCTGTCTCTGTATCTGTCTACCTGTCTGGCTGTCTATTGTCTGTCTCTATGTCTGTCTCTCTGTCTCTGCCTGTTTCTGTCTGTCTGTCTGTCTGTCTCCCCCCCCCCCCCTCTCTCTGTGTGTGTGTGTGTGTGTGTGTGTGTGTGGTGAGTGTTGTAGCGCGCGCGCGCGCGCGCGCGTGTGTATGTGTGTGTGTGTGGTGTGTGCGATGCGCGCGTGCGTGCGTGTGTGTGTGTGTGTGGTGTGTGTGTGTGTGTGTGTGTGTGTGTGTGTGTGTGCCGAACGTCAAAGATTGAAGAAAACCGGAGAACGTGATCCTGTATTAAACACACACACACAACACACACACACATAAACACCACACACACACACCACACACACACACACACACACACACACACACACCACACACACACATGCATGAGTCCCCATCTCTTGGTGTTATTCCACCAGACCCCACGGCATTGAACTGAACATTCCTGGAGAAACGTAAGACGACTACACATGGGCTGGGAGGGAGGAGATCACGTTGAACAGGGGTTGGTGTTTGGGTGGAAGTTTTAGACATGAGAATGGATTGGCGAGGGGTGGGTGGAGAGAGAAGTGTCGTATGGGGATGGGGGTCAGGGTCGGGCAGCGAAGGGAGAGAGGAAAAGTGATAGGGGTTGGAAGGGGGCGATTTGAAAAAAAAAAAAAAAGGGGGGGGGGGGGGGGGGAGGGTTGAGGTAGAAAGGAGGGGCTGTCTGGTATGGGCAGGATAGGGGGGTGGGGGAGGTAGGCGTTTGGGCAAAGGTATTTGTATGACAACGAGAAGACGATGTCGAAACTAGCAAGCTATCAAAACGGTTGTGTGTGTGTGTGTGTGTGTGTGGTTTTGTGTTGTGTGTGTGTGTGTGTGTGGGTGTGTGCGTCGCGCGCACCGTGTGTGTGTGTGTGTGTGTGTGTGTGTGTGTGTGTGAGTGTGTGTGTGTGTGTGTGTGTGAGGTGCGTACGTGTTAGAGAGACCAACACACCCAGAGGGATCAGTGTCAGTCGACGTTTGGGAGTGGGTTCAGGGCTGACCGTCAGCTGTGGGCAGCTGCGAGTGAACAGAAACGTCCAGTGTGAAAGGTAAAGGTGTATCGACCGGTTGTTTCAAAATGTATTTCCTAGAGAGAGAGAGAGAGAGAGAGAGAGAAGAGAGAGAGAGAGAGAGAGAGGGAGAGAGAGAGAGAGAGCGAGCAAGTAATAA
>JAFLJL010001836.1:14571-22071 GCA_018398815.1 Conus ventricosus | reverse complement strand
TGGTCTGAAATTTATCAACGAGATTTTTTCCTACTTCTAAAGTGCAAAGGACGCGGGGGAACGCATTAGTGGGGGGAACCCCTGTTTCCCGGGAAGCCCCCCGTGTCACCCGGGCCCTGCGGGAAATCACATACATTTCCCACGCGCTTTTAACACACCTACAAACAGGGCGGCCCCGCACGCCAAAAAAAAGGGCCCAACCCCATACACACAACAACACCCCACACAAAAACCACAACACCAAACAACACCACACACAACACCACACCACACACAAGAGGCACCCACATGGCATTACAATACGAATAAAAAAACCGCACCCCTTTCTCTCTCTTGGGGGACTCCCCGCACGCGCACACACCACGGCCCGCATGCACGCACGCGTACGCAAGCAGGGGGCCCCCAACGCACGCAGGGCACGCACCCCCCCCCCCCCCCACCAACACGCATACGCGAGTTTCACCGTGCGGGCACCCCAAAACACCCAAACAGGGGTACCCAACACAAACATAAACACACACCCCAACACACACACACCACAACACACCACACACACACATACAAAAAACACATAAACACACCACACATACTACACACGAACACCACACACACCCCAAAACACACACACACACACCCACACACCATATAAATTTATATATATATATATTTATAAAATTTATATATATATCACACAAACATACAAAAAAAACAGAACACCACACAAAACCCACACACACACAACACACACACACACACACACAAACACACCCCCAAAACAAAAACCCCACAAAGGCGCCGGGGCGTGGCAGCCCCAAAAACGCACCCCAAGTATGCCGCCGAAATTCACACACTACATAAAATGACAGGGGCACACTCACACCCACACACACACACACACACACACACACACACACACACACAACCCAACACACACACACACACACATCACCACACTCACACACACACACCAAACGGGCCGTAATGGAGAAAATACCTGGCTTTTAGTCTGCATCATGAAATTAGTTTCCACTGTAAGCGTTTTATTGTGGAAGCGGATTTTTGATTATATGGGGGACATTCCGTGAGGGACGTGCTCAGGAGAGGTAGGTAGCGAAACAGTTCGACAGGACAGACAGCAGACAGGACTGACAGGGAGAGACAGACAGCCAAGACAAGGCATACGTGTGCTGCGTGTATTTATAGGGATAGACAACCTGACCGACAGGTAGACGAGAACGGGTAGGCAACGAATAGACAAGTTAGACAGGCAGGTAAAACTATTGACGGTCAGAGTAGAAACAGAGAATACAACAGATAGGTTTTTGTGTTGTTTCGCATGGTGTTGTGTTGTGTTGTGTTGCATTTTGGTGGCATCATATGTGTAGAATGTTTTGACCTGCATTGTGTTGTTGTGTAGCGGTGCATTAGGTGGATCATGTTGTGTAGAATTGTGTTGCCTTGCCTTGTGAAGTTGTGTGAGCGTTGCGTTGCCGTGGTGTTGCGCCGTGGCTGTGTTGCGGCTGCCTTGTAATGTGCTGTGGTGTGTTGCATTGTATTGTGTTTGATTGGTATGTGCTTTGTTTGTTTCCTACTGGGTTGCATAGCTTTGTGTGATTTGCATAGGATTGTATTGTGTTGTTGTGGTATGGTATTGTTATGATTTGTCGATGTGGTGTTGAGTTGTACCGTATCGTATTGCTTTGAATTTACGGAAACTGCGTTCATGTTGTAGATATTGTAATGTGATTTCTTTGTTATATATATCGGGTCGGTATCGGAGTAGGTAATATATTGCATATTGTATTGCATTGGGTTGCATGGTTTAGTATTGTATTGCTTTCATCTGATATGGTAATTTCAGAATTCTGACGCTCTAGATAACAATGGCAGTCTGGTGACAATCTTTAAGATTGTGTTTGTGGTACTAATACAGTTACATGACTAACAATAAGCTGAATGACACATGATACAACAGACAGACGACAGACCAGACAGTAGACAGAAAGATATCATACATACATACATACATACATACATACATACATACATACATCATACAGCATGCATACATATATTCATACATACATACATACTCTCATACATACTTACTTGCATACATACATGATACATACATACATACATACACCACATACATACAATACATGCATATATACCATACATAATACATTACATACTTACATACATACATAACATACATACATACAATGCTTACATAATAACATACATACATACATAATACATACATAAATCAAATACATATGCCACACATCACAGATTGTTCATCTATCAATGATCGCATTATGAGTTTACGATAACTCATCATCACACAGCTGTAAGCAGTGATGGCGTTTCACAGCAAAGAGAGATGCAGTGGGGCGACTATATTGAGGGCAGGAGGAAGCAAAAAGAAGGGAACACAGTGTTTCGCTGAAAATGATAGAAACCGCACAGAGTATTTGAGGTGATTGTAAAAGAAGACTG
The DNA here is from genome assembly GCA_018398815.1 of Conus ventricosus. Lineage (NCBI taxonomy): Eukaryota > Metazoa > Mollusca > Gastropoda > Neogastropoda > Conidae > Conus > Conus ventricosus. Next base: position 19,569 of record JAFLJL010001836.1, on the reverse strand, counting down.
AACATTGTTTAGAGCGTAAGTAAGACGAGTGGTAGATATAAATGTATGCTCAACGGCTAGGAAGAGATGTGAGAGAGAGAGAGAGAGAGAGAGAGGAGAGAGAGAGTGATCGAGAGAGAGAGAGAGAGTGAGAGAGAGTTTCCCGGTAATACCGTTTTGAAGCCAGGACTTGTCATATTGCACTCCGAGGAAAGAAAGCAAAGAAAGAAAAGAACGGAGGACACTCGGAGGACATTGTGTGCAAGGGATCTCAGGTTGTTTTTTTCAGTGTGGAGTCGTCACATAACTGTACGCACAGTATCCTGTTCAGGGCAATCTCATTCTATCGCATTTTTTGGGGAGAAAGCTTAATTAAAAAAAATCCCAAAAACTGCAAATTTCAACAAACACACCCACCACACACAACAACAAACACACACACACACACACTCACACACACACAACACATACCCACACACCATGCTTCTCGCTCTTCTCTCTCTCTCACACACACACACACACACACAAACACACACACACTCACACACAACCACACACACACACCACACACACACACACACACCACACACACACACACGGCGCGCGCGCGCGCACCCACGACAAAAGAAAACGCAAGCTCACACACACAACATACGCCACACGCACACGCCCATGCACACACACACACCACACAACACACACACACACACACACACACACACACAACACCACACACTCACACACAACACAGCACGCACGCACCACACACACAAGCAAGCACACACACACAAACACACACATAAACACACACACACACACACCACACACACACCAACACACACCACCAACACACACACACTCCGAAGAAACGCAAGGTAGTCCTTTTTCTTATATACAGAAGAAGAAGATGAAGAAAAAGAAGGAAGGAAGATGAAGGAAGAAGAAGAAGAAGAAAGAAGAAGAAGAAGAGAAGATGAAGGAGAAGAAGATGAAGAGAGATGAAGAAGAAGATCTTTGCACGATGCGGGATGACTCCCGAGAAGAGGGCCGGAATGATGAGAATAACATCTATCACAATTGTCCGTTGATGTGATCGGCGGGGGGGGGGGGGGGCCGGGGGGGGGGTTGACTCTGTGTGTCAGAGATGATTTGTCGAAAATTATTTCTTTGTTTTGTCCTAGGTGCCTAGATCAAACGATGTTAGTGTGCGCTCTGTTTCGTTCGTGCGATGAATACTGTTACTCTACTCTTGTTTTTGTGTGTCTGTATTTTTTGGAAGAGGAGTGAGAGAGAGAGAGAGGAGGAGAGTGGAGAGAGAATAGAGGTGTGTGAGTGTGTGTGTGTGTGTGTGTGAGAGAGAGAGAGAGAGATGAGAGAGAGGAGAGAGTGAGTGAGGGGAGTTGAGAGGATGAGAGAGAGAGAGAAAACACACACACCCTCACACACAACACACACACACACACACACACACACCACACTGGGGATCGGAGGTGCGGCGGAAGGGGGCATGGAGTAATGGCTTGGTGGGGCAGGGCGGGTGGGGGAGGAGGGTGGGGGGGCCTGTGGGGTGGCGGATTATCCGAGAGAAGCTAGGACCCCGAAATGCCATCAGATCAGGCGGGAAGTGGACGAGAGATGGTGGAGGTTGATGGGGCGCGGATGGCAGTCATTGCGTGAGGCCGCGATGTGCGCTTGTTTGTGGCACGGAGGTGCGTCAGTGCTGTTATCAGTCTTCTTCTTATGCTTTTTGTCTGACCTTTGTGCTCTCTTCTGTGTTATTTTGCACTCTAACAACCACGCCACGTACACACTCGCACGCACGCACGCACACACAACACACACCACAACTCACACACACACACAACACACACACACGCAGCACGCTCGCACGCACGCACGCACGCACGCACGCACGCACGCCCCCGCGCACGCCACCACACCACACACACACACACACACACACCACACACCACACACTCCTCTCTCTTCTTCTTCTCTCTCTCTCTCTTCTCTCTAAACAACACACACCACACACACGACACACACACACATACAACACAGCACACACACACACACACACACACCCACACACACACCAACATACACACACACTCATCTCCCATAATTACCCTTCCCCCGCTTTCCACTTATTCTTCCGTACCCGCCCCCCCCCCCTCCCCCCCCCCTCCCCCCCCCCCCCCCCCCCCCCCGCTTCCCCCCCCCCCCCCCCCCCCACACACACACACCCGCTTCGGCGATTTAGTGTGCAGTTGTTGGGTTGTTGTTGTGGTTTTTTTTTTTTTTTTTTTTTTTTTGTAAGCGAGGCTGTGTTCATTTGCTGATCTAGCGGTGTGGAAGAGAGAGGTGTTGTCAGGGAGTGCCGGTGTCTCATTTTCCCAGCACGTTGGCTGGTCGTTGGGTCTAGGTGACACCATTCACAGCGGGGTGACGCTGAACAGGATTACTACAGGTGTATTAGACTCGGTGGGAAGTGTAGCAGTCTGCCTGTTTGTCCGTCTGTCTGTCCGTCTGTCTGTCCGCTAAGCCGTCTGCTGCAGTCTTCGATATCACACCTGCTCGTATCCCCTTCTCTACCGGTGTGTGTGTGTGTGTGTGTGTGTAGTGTGTGCTGTGTTGTGGGTGTGTGTGTGTGTGTGTGTGTAAGTGTGTGTATGTGTGTGTGTGTGTGTGTGAGTGTTTGAGTGAGTGTGTGTGTGTGTTGTGTGTGTGTGTGTGTGTGTATGTTTGTGTATGTGTACAAGAAGAACATAAATATCTGAACATGTGAGCTTTTGAATTGCACCTGAATGCGCGTGAAGCATTTTCAATGCCAGTAAGCATTGAAGGAACAGTAAGAGGATTTAGGTGAAGTTCTGTTCTGTAAGGAAAACAGTTGTTAATTATTCATTCTGTAAATGTTCTGCTCTGTAAAGAAACAATTTGTTATTATTCATTTATGTTAATGTTCGCTCTGTAAAAGAAAATATTGTTATTATTCATTCTTGTGATGTTTCTGCTCTGTAAAGAAACATTTGTTATTATTCATTCTGTGAATGTTTATGCTCTGTAAAGAGATAAACATTTGCTATTATTCATTCTGTGAATGTTCTGCTTCATATAAAGAAGAAAACATTGTTATTATTCATTCTGTGAATGTTCTACCTGTAAAGACAACTTTGTTATTGTTTCATTCTGTGAATGTTCTGCTATATAAAGAAAACGTTTGTTATTATTCATTATGTGAATGATCTACTCTGTAAGAAAACAATTGTTATTATTTCATTTTCCCCTTTTACCTACAAACGACAAAAAAAATATTTGTCAATGTACGTAGAAGACCGTTGGTACATGTGCATTATGTGTGTTGTACATATAAGCAGTTATGTTAAATGCGCTTAACTTTTTTTCCCCATTGAGTCAGGCTGTCAAATTTTCTTCACGTTTAATGAAGACTTTTATTTTTGCTATTTTATTTTCGGGACATCACCTACTCCTTACCTCCCCCTCCCTTTCTTTTTTATATGTCATTCAGCTCGGTTAAATTGGGACTACTTATTAAACTCGGCCAAATGAAGTGTCACGGCAATATCTGTCGATTCCGCTAGAATAGAATACCCTTAATCCATCTTCCCAGCTCTCCATATACGCACGCGCTTATTTCTGCTTCGATGCGCATGCGTTCTAAAACCCGTAAACCGTACTGCTGCCAGAGATAACTTGCTTTCACTGTCGTAAAGCAGGCGGTGCTAGACAGCATTATGGAATCTCATGGACGTTCGTGTGTGTGTGTGTGTGTGTGTGTGTGTGTGTGTGTGTGTGTGTGTGTGTGTGTGGGGTGTATGTGTGTGTGTGCGCGCGCGCGCGCGAGTGTGTGTGTGTGTGTGGTGTGTGTGTGTGTGTGTGTGTGTGTGGTGTGTGTGTGTGCGTGCGTGTGCGCACGCGCGCGAGTGTGTGTGTGTGTGTGTGTGTGTGTGTGTGTGTGTGTGTGTGTGTGCGCGCGTGCGCGCGCGCGCGCGCGCATGCGCGTGTGTGTGTGTGTGTGTGTGTGTGTGTGTGCGTGCGCGCGTGCCGCGCGCGCGCGCGTGTGTGTGTGTGTGTGGTTGTGTGGTCGTTAACACGTGCGGAAAAAAGGTTGTTGGGTGTAGAGGAATGTGGTGAAGAATTTTGGCATAAGTGACAGACTCCCCACTTGGCTTGCAGGGCAGCCTCCGTGTGGTTGAAGCGACGGAGTTTTCGTTGTATCATTCTTTATTGTCCGCAAACACTGTCCGCTGCGCTCCCCATCTTTCCCGTAAACCGCCACACTCTCTTTGCTTGCCCGCCTGCCTGCCTGCCTTCCCTGTGTGTCTGTCTGTCTGTCTGTCTGTCTGTCTCTGTCTGTCTTCCAGTCCCTGTCTGTTTGTCTGTCTCTGCCTCTATCTCTGTCTCTGCCTCTCTCTGTCTCTGTCTGTCTGTCTGTCTGACTCCTCTCTCTCTCTCTCTCTCTCTCTCTCTCTCTCTCTCTCTCTCCTCTCTCTCTCTCTCTCTCTCAGTGTAAGCAAACTGTCAGTGACTGAAAGGTTTACAGTATTACTCAGCCGGTTTGTGCGTGTGTGAGAGCCAGCATACTACTCGTAGGCCGTTTCTTCACCCCCTCCCTAACACACACACACACACACACACACACACACACACCACACACACACACACACACACACACACATATATATATTATATATATATATATATATATATATATATATATATATATTATATTATATATATTCTCTCTCTCTCTCTCTCTCTCTCTCTCTCTCTCTCTCTCTCTCTCTCTTGTTTTTTTCTGACCGTGTCAGTTACATTTTTCCAACATTATCGAACGATCACCGTCATTTTGAATGTTGATCTACTTGCTGTTGTTATGAAATTTGAAATAAATAATAATATCAATAATAATAATATCAGTAATGATAAAATTATGTTGATGATAATAATGATGATGATATGATGGTGATGATGATGACGACGATAATAATGATC
>JAFLJL010001836.1:7500-14471 GCA_018398815.1 Conus ventricosus | reverse complement strand
GTAATGAAAATAATAATGGTAATGATAATTATAGTGATAGATATGATAATTGTAATGATCATTACTACCATTAGTAATATTACTACTACTGATAATACTAATAGAAATAATAGTTTATATGATCATAATAGTAATTGTGATAATAATTATAATGATAATAATAATGAAAAATATTAGAACAACAACAACAACAACAACAACAACAACAACAACTACTACTACTATTACTACTACTACTACTACTCTACTACTAACTACTCATCGTCGTCACATCATCATCATCATCATCATCATCATCATCTTCATCATCATCATAATATCAGGAGATTGAGGTTAAAAGCAATAGAAGTAGAGAAACAAGAACAAAGAGAACACGAAGGAGTGTAACCATACCACTGATAGTGACAATGATAATGGTGACATCTGTGATGATGGTAAGAGAACACGAAGAACCGTAACTATACACTGATAGTGACAATGATCATGATGATAACATCTGTGATGATGATGGCTTGCGTCCTTTTTCTGTAATAACAAGTTTAACCTCCCACTGTCTCATTCCCGGTCCTCACAGACACAGACAGACAAACAGACACACACACACACACACACACACACACACACAAAACACACACACACACACACACACACACACACACAAAACTTCGAATCCGAACGACTCGTGTGGTTTTGTGTGGTCACGACTGCTCCGCATCGATACCCTTGTGTCCATTGTCGTAAACCGCGCTGCTTCCGCACGGTCATTTGTCGATGTCGTAAACAAGGCCATCGCCAGACAAGAGCTATGGATTTTTTTTTTTTTGGTTCTCTCTGGACTCTCTTTCACGACGTACTCAGTCACTGTCACTGATGAACGGTGTTTGGAAGGGAACGCAGGGCATGGGGGGATGAGGGAGAGAGGGGATGAGAGTAGGGTAAGGGAAGGGAGGGTATGTGGATGGGGGAGGAGGGTAAATGACATGCGTGGAGAGGGACGGGGGCGTGGGATGATTTAGCGTTGTTTGGGGATAAAGGGAAGGGGGAGTGGGGGGGGGGGGGGGGGGGGGGGGGGGGTTGGAGAGGAAAGACTCGGATTCATTCATGAAACCCGTTTACTAGGCTCTGAGGGGATTGGGCCTGTTACATGCAGTTTGGGTTCGTTATTTAGGGACAGACTGGTATACGTTGTTGAATGTTGGAGTCATTGGTAGACCGGTCGCACACGTCTACGTCTGGAGTCATTCAGAGACCCGTTGTTTGTAGCTGTGCTCGAGAGACCTCTGGAATGGGCTAGATAGACCTTGGAATGTCTAGACAGACCTCTAGGAATGTCCAGACAGACCTCTAGGAATGTCTCGGCAGACCTCTAGGAATGTCTCGGCAGACCTCTAGGAATGTCTCGGCAGACCTCTAGGAATGTATAGCAGACCTCTAGGAATGTATAGACAGACCTCTAGGAATGTCTAGGGAAAACCTCTAGGAATGTATAGACAGACCTCTAGGAATGTATAGACAGACCTCTTGGAATGTCTAGATAGACCACTAGGAATGTCTAGATAGATCTCTAGGAATGTCTAGATAGACCCTAGGAATGTATAGACAGACCTTAGGAAGTTTCGATAGACCTCTAGGAATGTCTAGATAGACCTCTAGGATGTATAGACAGACCTCTAGAATTATAGACAGACCTCTTGGAATGTCAGATAGACCACTAGGAATGTCTAGATAGATCTCTAGGAATGTCTAGATAGACCCCTAGGAATGTATAGACCGACCTCTAGGAAGTTTCGATAGACCTCAGGAATGTCTAGATAGACCTCTAGGAATGTAAGACAGACCTCTAGGAATGTATAGACAGACCTCTTGGATGTCTAGATGACCATAGGAATGTCTAGAATAGATCTCTAGGAATGTCTAGTAGACCTAGGAATGTAGTAGACCGACCTCAGGAAGGTTTCGAGTAGACCTCTTGGTATGTCTAGAATAGACCCTAGGAATGTCTAGATAGACCTTTAGGAATGTCTCGGTAGACCTCTAGGAATGTATAGACAGAACTCTAGGAATGTCAGCAGACCTCTAGAATGTCTAGACATCCTCAGGGAATGAAATAGATAGACCTCTAGGAATGTCTAGACAGACCTCCGGGTATTCCTAGAGATATGCGTCACGGACAGACTCAGTGCCTATGTTTGAGATTCACGGATAGACGTGTGGTAGTGAGTGACTTAATGTCATGGATAGATCTGCAATGTGTGTCTGTGGTTCTTCACGTGGAAGAGGGGGTACACTAAGGAAAGAGAGAGAATGCCGGTGTGCATGATCTGCGGTGTGTGTCTGTGGTTCTTCACGTGGAAGAGGGGGTACAGTGTGGACAGAGAGAGAAGCCAGTGTGCATGATCTGCAATGTGTGCCTGTGGTTCTTCACTAAGGAAAGAGAGAGAATGCCAGTGTGCATGATCTGCAATGTGTGCCTGTGGTTCGTCACAAAGGGAAAAGAGAGAGAGAATGCCAGTGTGCATGATCTCCAGTGTGTGTCTGTGGTTCTTCACGTGGAAGAGGGGGTACACTAAGGAAAGAGAGAGAATGCCAGTGTGGATGATCTGCAATGTGTGTCTGTGGTTCTTCACGTGGAAGAGGGGGTGCTGTGTGGAAAGAGAGAGAATGCCAGTGTGCATGCAGAGCTTTATTCAGACAAAGGCCAATCCCGACACTGAAGGAGTTTCCAAACAAGCAGCATACCAAAACTCTTAAGACGTATCAAAAGGAAACAACGAAATAGCGAAAATATGTTTCAAAAACAGAAGTACATCAAGACATGACGGTCTGGATTCTCTTGTTTGCTTAATTGATATATGTAGGTAAATTCAAGTGTGTTATCTCATTTCTTGTCAATACAAGATAATTACAATGTTCCAGTAGACACCACACACACACACACCACACACACACACACACACACACACACACACACACACAACACACATATATATAAAACACACACACACACACATACACAGAGAGAGAAAGAGAGGAGAGAGAGAGAGAGAGAGAGAGAGAGAGAGCGAGAGCGAGAGAGACAGACAGACAGACAGAGAGATGAAACACCCACCGCTGTGAGACGTGCATGATCCAATTCCGCAGGGCCAGGTGCAGATGGACAGGACGGGTAAGGCCAACCTGTTGCAGGGATTCAGACGCAGGTCTGCAAAGCGCGTGCAATCGATGGAACTCGCTGATGAACTGTCCTGTGCGCGTGCGCTTATATCTACCAACACGTTGCACCTGCCTGCGATAGGATTGACCAGACACGGGCGTGCATAACACACACACCACACACACACTCACACACACACACACACACAAACACACACATACAAAAAAAACACGCGCGCGCGCGCGCGTCCCACACACGCACGCACGCGCGCGCGCGCGCACCACAACACACACACACACACACACGCACACACATACACGCACACACACATACACGCACGCACACACACACACACACACACACACACACACACACACACACACACACACACACACACACACGCACGCACACACACACACACACACACACACACACACACACTATATGCGCGCGTGCGTGCTCACACGCATACACACACACACACACACACACACACAAAACACACAGACACACACACAAACACACACACACACACACACACACACACACACACACACACACACAACACACACACTACAATGGTAACTGATGTGTTTCTTTTCTTGAGAGTAACCATGCGAAACATCATCCGCTGCACTCGTCCTGACTCGTTACGATCTTGACAGCGACAAACTGGCCCCACGACATGTCGGTTGAAAAAAAAAAAGAAAAGAAAAAAAAGAAAAAAAAGAAAAGAGGAAGCTGATCTCTGACGTTCCGTCCCGACGCGCATGCGCTGACATGGCCAAAAGGAACACTGTGGTCACATATAAATAATTCGGCGGTGTCAATAAAGCAGAGCCGCGCAGTCGATGTCTGGTATCTTATTTCAAAGGGGAGGTTTGACTAGCAGAGTGGGGATAATGTGGTGATGGGACAGGTGGGGGGGGCGGGGGGGGGGGGGGGAGTTGGGGGAAGAGACGGGATTGTGTGAGAGGGGGGGGGGGGGGGGGGGGGGGGGGGGGGAGGGCGGGAGGGGGGGATGGAGGGGAGGGTAGGGGGGGGGGGGGGGAATCGTAATGTGAACGAGCAGTGTCTGTGATGCAGGGCTTCATGTGTTGTGTGTGTGTGTGTGTGTGTGGTGTTGTGTGTGTGTGTGTGTGTTTTGGTGTATGTGTGTACTATGTGTGTCTGTGTGCTTGCCATTCATAAAAGCATGTGGCTCCGTCTCTGTTGTTTGACAACTGATTATCCTCTATTTTGTCGTGTGTGTGTGTGTGTGTGTGGTGTGTGTGTGTGTGTGTGTGTGTGGTGTAAGTGTGTGTGTGTGTGTGTGTGTGCGTGCTGTGCGTGCCGTGCGTGCGTGGTGGCGTGCGTGAGTGTGTGTGAGAGAGTGGAGACAGGACAGACAGACAGCACAGACTGACAGACAGACTGAACAGACACAGAGGCTGAGCCTCACAAGAAGAACAAGACAAAAGCAATGCTGCGTTTCAAATCTTGGTTTTCGTTCAAGTGTTGTTGATTAGATTGGACCATTTGTACTCTCGCTCGTTTCGATAATCAATAGATCTCGAGCGGAGTGTACTGACATGTGCAACGTGAATACGATTTTAAGAAGGATTTGTGTCTGTTTTGTAGTCTCACACGCACTTGTATACTTTAGTTTGGAGGGGAGAAAGGTAAACAGATAATCCCATCATGATAACTAAACTGTTAAAGCGGCCTAATTTTTTAATTTTTTTTTAAAGCATCGTTAAGCCTGCATTAATATAGTGTTTTTTTTTTGGTTGTTCCACTTTCCTGACGCTATTCAAAATTTACGAAATTATGCATTTTTGTGGGTGTGATATCTAACTTTCCATTGTGGACCACACACACACGATGTGCCATCAAATGCAAGCGGCCGAAGGATCCTAATAGGCCAATCAACGGGCGCCCACATCAGTGCGCATGCGCTAATGGCCAAAAAGCATACTGTTTGTCGCACATATATAATTACAGATTAGCCCTCGTATTGAGGACAGCCGAGCTATTGATTTTGGAGGGGGGGGGGGGGGGGGGGAGACGAGATTGCGTGTTTTCTTTGTGTTGGTGGGAGAGAGAGAACTGGGGGTGGGGACTTGGGGGGGGGGGGGGGGGTGAGGAAGTCGGAAGAGCGTGATTTGGGGGGATGATGGAGCGGTGGGACGCCGGAAGGGGGGGGGGGTGGGGGCGAATAGAGCACATGGACCGTGACAGAGGTAAACGGAGGGGGCTGGTGGTGTGGGGTATGGTGGAGGGGTGATGGTGTGGGCAGGAAGGGGGGTAGACCATCAACAGGTCTCGGCGTGCGCGGTGAGCTATGTCTGTTCAATACTTCAACCAGGCTGGCGACCAAGTGTTTGTGAGTTCGAACCTCGCCGGCGGCTCCCAATATTTAAACAAAAGGCCATTTCTTTTTTGGGAGGGGGGGGGGGGGGGACTTTCGTCTTTATGTGTTGTGTTATCGGGTGGTAAGTGCAGTGTGAGATAGTATCCCCCATCCCCTCACCCTTTCCCTCATGCCCTGGGATAGTTACAGCCGAAGGTGCTGTCACCGTGGCTGCTGAGGCACTGGCAGTTGGGGGAATGTGTAACCGCGTCAACAGGTGCCTTGGATTCATCCATGGGAGCCACAGGAACAGCTAGAAGAGTCGCACGGTTGTTGCCGATCATGGTGCCAGTACGTAGATGGGGTTTCGTCTGTCTATCAATATGTCTGTCTGTTTATATATCTGTGTGACTCTCTCTCTCTCTGTCTCTTCTGTCTCTGTCTCTCTCTCTCTCTCTCTCTATCTCTGTCTCGCCCCCCCCCCCCCCTCTCGCTCTCTCGATCTCCCCAATCCCATCTGTCTGTGTATCTACTATTACCTATAGTCTGTCTGTCCTGTTATGTCTGTCTGTCTGTCTGTCTGTCTGTCTGTCTCTCTTCTCTCTCTATCTTTCTCTCTCTCTCTCTCTCTCTCTCTCTCTCTCTCTCTCTCCTCTTCTCTCTCTCACTCTCATATTTTATCCTCTTCGGTACGGCTAAGGTAATGACCAACATGAATTGAAACTGAACACACCCACACACCACACACACACACACAACAACACAAACACACACACACACACACACATTGACAAAGAGAGTGAGAGAGAGAGAGGGAGGGAGATGTGGACGAAAGAGTGAGATTGAAGGGTGAGTGAGAGAGAGAGTGGGGCATAATTGAAACAGACCGAAAACGGTATGATGTTAACGGATTGGTGCAGTGATTTGGAAAACGGGGACATGGCCAAGAAGATGGTCTGGTGAGAGGAGTTATAGGGAATGGTTTTGTTTGGGTGTTTTGTTTGTGTGGTTGTGTGTTTTATGGTTGAACCTCATTGGTCGTCTTCTGGACATGACAAACATATTCAGGAAATGTTTAACACGAAGCACGAACAGAATATCATTAAGCTTATATTGCGAACTAATGTCTGCGAGGGCAGAGGAAAAGAGCGGTGTGGTGGGGGGGGGGGGGGGGAGAGGGGGGGGCAAGAGTGGCGGAGGTATAGGTGCAGATTGGTGGGAGGAGACTCGGCGAGGTGGGGGGGGGGGGGGGGGGAATGAAGGCGAGTGGAGAGAGTGAGACGGAGAATGAACATCACTAACGGCATTAGGAACCTTTATTGAATGTTACGTGAGTCGTTACAGTGGCGTGGTGTGTCATTGAAGCGAAGTGCGCATGGTTGTGCTGGTTTTTTTGTGTTTTGCTTGTTTCGTTCTTTCTTTCTTTTTCAAGTAGTAATTGTTATGAAGGGCACGTGTTACGCTCTCTTCCTATCGTCAGGGGGC
>JAFLJL010001835.1:0-31393 GCA_018398815.1 Conus ventricosus | reverse complement strand
AAGGACTGAAGTAGGCCCTTACCACCAAAGGCCCTGCTGCTATTGAAAGTACTGTCTGCTGGATGTCGAGAGGCCTGGATGACTTTGACGATTGCAAGTCTTACCAACCAGCTAAGAAGCTATCAAATGCTGGAGGCCTTCGGGTGTGTTTTTCTCATCAAAAATGAGTTTATGTCTTCTTTGAAGCAGATCAAAGTGAACGTTGGAAACTTTCTGTTGTGCGTCATTAACAAGAACCTCTTTAACGTGGAAAAGGATGTGTTGTATGTCTGTGCGTACATACCACCCGAGGGTTCTCGGTATTGTAACTATCTGGGAGTGGATGGGGATGGGATTGCCTTGCTGGAAAATTGTTTATTTGATAATGCCCTTGTAGATAATGACTGTTTTGTGCTTCTTTCTGGTCATCTTAATGGTCGGACTTCTAACATCTCGCAGCCTGTGTCTGTTGCATTTGAATTTTATTGTCCACATTCTAAAAGACATTTTGCAAAGATTACAAGAAAATCACAAGATTCTGTTGTGAATGGATTTGGCAAGTCCTTGCTAAACGTGTGTGCTGCGTTATACCTATGCATTATGAATGGTATGTGTTATGGCGACCTCGAAGGACGCTGCACGTACATTTGTGATTTTGGATGCAATGTCATAGATTTTGTTTTTTGCATCTAGTGATCTTCTTGCTTTTGTGTGTGATACTTGTGAACCAAAAGTTTTAGACTGTACCGAAACATAAAAAATGCCTGTAACATTGTTAATTTCTGTTCCCAAAGAAAACAGTACAGATGTTTTGTCTAAAGATAAGAAAGTTTTCATTGAAAAGTGTTGTTTTTTTTTTAAACTTTATTTTTCTCCTTGCAAAGACACATTTATCAACAGATGTCTGTGAAACATTGTGAAGATCAGATGGCCAGATGTTATTGCCAACACAGAACTGTGGAACAAGACCAAGCAAGTTCCAATAGAATTAGAAATCAGAAAACGGAAATGGGATGGATTGGCCACACCCTCAGAAAGTCTCCATCCAACATCACAAGACAAGCCCTTCAATGGAACCCTCAGGGCAAAAGAAAAGTGGGAAGACCGAGACAGACATGGCGTAGGAGTACCGACGCGGAAGTGAAGGCCGCCGGAATAGACGTGGGAGGAGCTAAAGATCTCCCAAAACCGTGTCCGCTGGAAGAGTGTGGTTGCGGCTCTATGTTCCCTAGCGAATCCAGAGGACTAAGTCAGTCAAGTAAGTCATAGCATTTCAGTTCACATCAGTATATAATTCACAGCATTTACGTTTCAACAGCCAAGCGCTTACATTTCAATCAAGTACCATAAACAGTTTCCGTATCATGTGTTAGTTTATTTGCAAGGCAGGGTTTTTCAAAAATTAAATACAAATAAACAAAAACAAAGCAAAAACAAAAAAAAGATGAAAAAAAAGAGAGAGAGAGAGGGGGGGGGGGGCGGGTAAGACACCGACAAAGCCACAAGGGGATCCATACGTACATGCATAATAAGTGATACGGAGACAGACTAGTCCCTCAACATGCACATCAAGTCCAAAAATTACACTTCTATCAAAGATTGGTATAACTGGACTTTACGCTTTTGCGACTTGCTGTTCAAGATATATATCTTGTCTTAAATAGTGTATAAAAGTTTATTACAATTGGAAGGGTTTTTTTTTTTCTCACATTTGCTTTTATGAATGAAATATTTGGCTAGAAGTAAAATAAAGTCAAAGGGTTCATCACTTCTAAAATTATTTGAATGCCCAAATAATACCAATTCAACAGGCAAGTTCAAAGAATCCGCATGCTGACATTTTCCTTTTATTATTGCTTGAAGTTGTTGCCAAAATGTGCCGCATGCTCACACACGACCAAAATAGATGCTCAATGTTTCTCTTTCTGTATTACAAAATGTACAATGATCATTCGGTTCAATTCTCATTTTTTGAAAGCACAACATTTGTACCCAGTATACGGTGTAGAATTCTTATCTGAAACCATTGAGTTTTATTTCTTTTATTTTTTGCACCTTTTTAAAAATGACACCATCCCATTCAATTGCTGTTCAAGTTTTTCATTCCACTTATTGCAATAAGCAGGGTCTATGTTGTCACACAGAAGGGCATCATTGTAACACGTGCCCCTCTGCTAACTGAACAGATAAGTTTCCATAAGTTAGACCTTTCTTCATTCTTGTCATTTGTCATTGTTACTGCAGTTTTCAGAATATATGCGCTTACTTCTCTTAATAATCCAGTATAAAGAGATAAAGTCAATGCAAAATCCATATTTGTTATTGAACTCTCTATATGTCAAAAGCGTACCATCTTCTTTTATAATGTGTCCAGTTGTATGTATATTTTTGTCCAACAGACATTGATAAAAAAAAGAAATTGGCTTTTGTTTATGGTAAATATTTCATTATAGAATATATTTTTCGGAAGCCATTTCTTCGGAAATGCAAGGTAGAATCCTTCGGTCAAATTCCTTATATGCCTTAAATACATCAGTCCCAAATTCATTTTTGGATAATTGGCCTAGAGGAAGATTCCAACCAATTGCTTTCTAGATGATCTATTCTTGGACAACTTGTCAAAGTAATACTTTTCCACTTATGAGACGATATTCATATTTTTCTAATCCATGCAAGCTTTAATGCAAATGTATATTCTTTTATTCTTGGCACACCAAGTCCTCAATTCATTATGTTTTTAGTCACAGTTTTTCTATTTATACGATCCCTTTTTCTATTCCAAACAAATCGAAATACTGAGTTTGAATAGCATTAATTACATCATCGGGAGGATTTGTTAGTAGAATCCAGAGATGAATTAGTTTGGACAAGATTAAAGACTTTAAAACAGCCACCCTTCCAAGTGGAGTAATCTGTCTCTTTAACCATACCTTATATAGCATTCTCATTTCAAGAAATCTAGCCTGCATGTTTATTTCTGAACAATCAGCAAGATCGTTGGTGAATATAATACCCAGAATTTTAAATTGTGGTGGATTCCACTGTATACGTAAGTGTTGCGTGTAGCGGATGTTCGAGTTTTTCCAACTGCCAAGTCATATAGCACTTGTTTGTTTTCTGTGTTTAATATCAAACCTGACTTTCTCCCAAACCTATCAACTGTTATCAGAGTTTCTTCAAAAGAAACGTTGTCACCTTTGTGCATGATTTCTGCATCGTACGCATATTGTGAAATTTGTGTTCTGTATTATCAATTTGGATCCCTTTTATAATTCTATTATCTCTCAACATAATGGCAAGGATTTCCACGCACAAAATAAAATATGTAGGCTGAAACTGGTCACCCTGCCTGCATCCACGACCTACAGGAAACCAATTAGATGCCCGTCCATTTACAAGAACAGTTGACTTAATATTATTATAAAAAGTACATATCCATTTTTTCATTGAAAAGTTTTTTGGAATCCTGATAGTATTCAACAGTTTAATGATGAAGCAAACAGTGAACGTATACATAAGATGTTAGGTGATGCTACTCACTCTGCTGATATTGATGTCAATATAGCCCTGGAAAAAATTTAATACTTGTCTGAAAGAGATGGCTGCGTGCATGAAGAAAACAGTGTGTGTGAGTGGAAGAAAGAGACATCAAGCCTGGCATGATACGGATTGTCGAAACAAAAGTAAAGAGACGCTAAAATTGTTAAAGAAATTGCGTCGTTCTTTAAAAGTAAGGACATAACGTCGTTCTCAGCACACAAAAAAGCAATATATATGCTTTCTATTTAGCCAGAAGGGAATATAAGAACCTGTTATTCTATAAGATAAAAAAAACATAATCGTACAATGATTGACAAACTGGTAGCCTCTATAAATAGTCAAACAGATTTCTGGAAACTATGACAAACTGGTAGCCTCTATAAATAGTCAAAAAGATTTCTGGAAAACTATCCATCAAATTTGTCCAAAAAAAGAAAATGTAAGTAACCATATTGCGGTAGATGATTGGTTTAAACATTTTAAAATGCTGTTGGAAAAAGATGATGTTACTCTTCCAGAAAATGAGGACGTGAATAATGGTATAGATGATAGTGGTGATGATGATGATGATTTCTTTAACAGGTCAATTTCTGAAGATGACGTTGTGCTTGCATCAAGAAAACTTAAACCCCAAAAAGCTGCTGGACCTGACTGTATTATTGGCGAAATACTAAAAAGTGCGAGCGCAATCGTTGTTCCTTTCCTTGTAAAAATTTTCAATGTACTTTTTGAGAAAAGATTCTACCCAGATGGTTGGACTGAATCGATTATTTTGCCCCTCTATAAGAAATATAATCCGGGGAATTATCATGGTATAAGTTACAAGCCGTAATGTACATAGTACAATCATTAAAGTCGCTTGCAGGCTTGGTAACAGAACATAATATTACAGGAGAAATCAGGCTGGCTTTAAAGCTGGTTACTCTACTATAGATAATTTATTTACACTACTGGCATGCGTTCAAAATAATTTTGTAATAATCGAAAACTCTATGTAGCCTTTATTGATATTGAGAAATGTTTTGATACTATTAATAGAAATTTTACTCTGGCCTGTTTTGTTGAAAATGGAATTAAAGGAAAACAATTCGTTGTCTTAAAGGTATGTACATCAGTGTGAAGCTCGTAATGGCAGACATGGTGTTAGTTTTTTGTTCGGTTTCGCTTGAATTGTTTATCTTTTACTTGCTGACGGTGTTGCCTTCTTTCTGAGACTATAGTTGGTTTGTAAACACAGTTGAATAGTTTACAGATAGCATTCTCTTTACTTTGTTTAAAGGTGAATATGGATAAGAGTAATACTGTTGTTTTCAGAAAAGTGTTTATCTGGGTGAGAGAGAGAGAGAGAGAGAGAAGAGAGAGAGAGAGAGAGAGAGAGAGAGAGAGAGAGAGAGAGAGAGAATGACAATGACAATCTTAATGAGTAAACAAAATGTTAATTTCAAGGGGATCAAACACAAAAATCTGTTCAATTTTGTAATAGGTCCTACGTTAGGTGATATTGATTCTCTCTCTCTCTCTCCTCTCTCTCTCTCTCTCTCTCTCCTCTCTCCTCTCTCTCTCTCTCTCTCCTCTCTCTCTCTCCTTCATCTCCTCTCTCTCTCTCTCTCTGTCTCAATCCTTCTCTTCATTTTTTCATTTTTATAGTTCCACTGTAGCAATATATTCCAATATGTGTTTTCTTTTCATATCAATATCATTTATTCTGCTAGCTCTACAATTCGAATTTCCGATCGTTTTTTAAATGCTTTACACAAAAACCGAGACAGCTGACTTACGGACACTTCATCGTCACACGACACACAAAGCCAATGTTGCCGTTTGCTCTGTGGATAACATTGGCATCTTTTCTGAAAAGGTTATAAGCCTAACAATCAAACAACACATGAGATTAATCTTCAACATGCTGCTTACAAAGAGACACAGCAAGTGTTGTGGTGCAACATCTTTTCTGTTTCGCAGTTTGTGAACAAAGATGGGGAAATTCTGAATCTAAACTTCGCATATATTTCTTTGTAGCATTTTTGGATACTACAATCTAGGTATTTTTCGGTTTTCAAAGTATGTTTTGAAACAGCTGTAAAATTCAAAACGATCTTTGGTTTCAATTTTATCATGCCATATTTTGTCCATATTGGTCAGTCAGTCTTTGTTTAAATAAAGACAGAAAACTTTTATGTCACCAACTTTAATGTTGTTGCCAACATCACCGAATCCGTTTACACAAAGCATTTTGTTTATTTGAAATGCCCACGTTCTTTTGCCCAACTCCTGTAAACATTTTAAAACATAATATAGGCTTTTCTTGGAAACCCTTTGTGGCTGGCATGTTGCACACTCTAAGCCAGTAGCGGGTCCCATCATTCTGCTGCCAGGACATACAAGGGATAACGCCCGAGTTCCCCCAAGACCATACTGTTCGGTGACTGCCATTCCAACATTCAAATACCTTTTACATGCAAATAGGTTGGGGGGGGGGGGGGGGGTTCTCCAATAACATCGAGTTGTTGATAACCTTATATCTCTGCCCATAAAGTAAAATAGTAGTAAATTTGGGTGTCAAACATTTTGAAAAAACTTCTCGGGGAACAACCCCCTAGTTTCAAAGGGCACCTGATAATTGGCTAGTTCTGATCTTACCCTTTTCGCAAGTTCTTCGACAGCGCTGTCAAGGATAATTTGGTTGTAAATGTAGACCCAAATACTTAAAACTTTTTTACCACTTTCATATCTACATTTCCATATTTCCACTTTTCATTAGCCCCCAAAATTCCCTTTTTTAAAATACAATTATCTTAGCCCTTGTCTAAATTTATTTTAAAGGGGAGAAGTTATCGGCAAAACCTTTGAGGATGTAAATTTGTTTTTGTAGACCGGCAGGGCAGTAGGAGGCGAGAGCCACATCATCAGCAAAAAGGAGAATTAGAATCCGAGTCACGTCGGGTGTTAGTTAAACACCGCGCTGACCATTCGGGCGCAATCTCAAGCGCCAGTTCGTTTATGAAAATGAGAATAATGTAGGGCACAGGACACAACCTTGTCTCTCCCCGCATTGCATTAAAAAAAAAGTCTTGCCCATGCACTGGGACATCTACACACGATCTCACACAACAATACATTGTTTCGCCTCCTTAACATTTGCATCCAACGCCCATATTTCGAAGTACATTCCACGGGATATTTCTATTACAGTATAAAAAGCTTTTTTTAAAATCAACAAAGCAAACATACAGTTAACCTGAATTTTTAAAAAGATATCGTTGCAAAATAGCATTTTGACAAAAATGTATCTGAAGTAGAATAACCTATTCTAAAACCACTTTGTTCTTCAGCAATCTTTCCCTTCCTTTCGGCCAGTTAACAAGACGTTTATTTAAAAATTTTGCAAACATTTTCCAAGTATACATAATTAACGAGATACCTCGAAAATTGCTGGGATTATTAGTATCTCCAGCTTTGAATACGGCACAACGATTGCATCATTCCACGCACTTGGATATTGTTGTGTTCAATATATGATTAAATAAGTGCAAACGAAAAGGCAAAGTTTATTCCAAGGAATATATCAACATTTCTGGCAAATACTATCTGGTCCTGGAGCCTTGTTCTGCTTGAGAGACGGGACAACATGCCTTTTTTGTCCGTGTCAATCGGTTTATCCAACTCCTCGATATTTTCGTTGTTGTCCCCACTGTCAGTCGCAATATATTTACTTTTTCATTTGCTTTGAACACGACTGGAAATGATTCCCCCATTCCTGATCGGTGATATTTGATTGCATTTGCTTTAGGGTTTTAATGTTTTTTCCTTCTTTCCAGAACTTACTGGAATTCTCTTGAGCTTTAAAAAGAGTTCAATGGTTTTTTTTTAGTTAGTTAGTGTTTATGGGGCCAGCGGACTATAGGAGCCAAATCAGGCCCTCAGTCTATCATCTTGAGTCTCTTGATACAAATACCCACACTAGTATTAACACATCGCTTAAAAAATTTATGAGGACAAAAGCACAATTATCTTTTTAAAACTCCGACGACACCTGTATACATTATTAAAACACTATATTTTATAAAATAAGTTTACCTCTTTCAAAAAAGAAAAATGATCTACTGAAATCTCACGAAAAAGAACTGATAAATCCACTGGTGGAAAAGAACTTCTCCTAATACACAATCAAATCCGCACATTCTGTCAAAAAAGGATTAACACTGAACAAGCTGTCACCGCAACACACCATGGGGGGTCTTCCCTTCTGAATATCCAACTGTGCGTTATTAGCTGTCCCCATATGTAACCGTGACAAAACCGATTCCTCTTTACGGTACGCCCACCGTTTGGAAGGGTTTTGGTTAATCTGGGCAATTTTAACATTTTTTTAAATGAATTTGATCACACCATTACTCTGCCACAGTTCACGACAATACAAACTAGATTTGACGTAGATCAGAGTGAGGAACAAACTGCATAGGCCCTGGAAAGACTTGCACCGAGAGCTTGTTTGGCTGCTTTGTCCACCACTGAGTTACATAGTTCCCATGTGGCTGGGACCCACAAGAAAACTATATGCTTTCCCGAAAGACAAGCTGAGTATGAAGATCATGAATATCAGCCAAAAACTGGATGTGACACTTCTCTAGTCGATAAAGCCGACAATGCCGACAATGAATCCGATAAAATAAGGAAATTATTCTGATCTGACCTGGACACCACACTGAGGGCCGATTTAAAGCCTTCAGTTCAGCAGTTAAACAGACCCCAAATCCCGTAATCTAACAAAGTAGGCTCCCTGAAAATTATCACACACAAGGGCCCGCTGCACCCTCAACCTTTTTTTAGAACCATCAGTAAAAATCTTGGAAAATCTTTATAAAGTTCACATTGCCCAAGATAAAGTTGTTTATATGCAGCAATCGAGGTGACCTCCTTTCGAAATTGAGTTAAATAAAATTAATCTCGGGATTGGCGACTTTCCAAGGAGGTAAATCAGTCTGTAATGGCCGTCATCAACAGCATAAAGGTCAATGCCAGCTGCCCCGAATGGGGCAAAATACAAATACCCAGTGGAGGAATCTCATTTGGCTTAAATCAAATTTTGGCTCTAAAGGCGGGTTCATGACAATATCATAGGCAGGGTTTTTCTGGATTAGCCCTCAGTTTCAGGTAGTAATTCAAGGCAAGACACAACCTCCTTAGCTCCAGAGGGGGTTCAACCCAGATTTACATACAAACTCTCTTTTCGAGATGGTGCGAAGTGCTCCCAGGGCAATCCGCAGTCCTTGATGATGAATTGGGTTCAAGAGCTTTGAGGTAAGACTTTCGTGCAGAACCATATACCACACACCCATAATCTAGCTTTGGTCTCACCAAAGCCCGATACAATCGCAACAAAGTTCGCTTGTCTGCACCCCAATCAGTGTGACTAATAACCTTCAAAACATTCAAACCTGACTGGCAAGATTGTTTAATGTACTTAATGTGAGGCAAAAAAGAAAGCTTAATTTTCAAAAATAACCCCCAAAAATTTCACTTGTTTGGAAACTTTAATTACCTGACCATTGAGACTGAAAGCTGGTTCTAAGACCTGGATCTTTTCCTATGGAAATGAATACACTCTGTCTTAGTAGCTGAAAAGTTAAATCCATTTTCAGTAACCCACTGCTGAACACGATTAACACACAATTGAAGTTGACGTTCAGCTGCAGCCAAAGTTTCCCCCTTTGGGAGAGATGGAAATCTCAACAAATAATGACTTATCAATTCCAGACTTTACTGACTGGACGATGTTATTATTCTTCAGATTGAACAGAGTGGAGAAAGGATGCTACCCTGAGGACACACATCTCCTGCTCAAAGGATCCGAAAAGGTCGAATGAAGTCTAACACCTGTTAGACAAAAAATTAGCAATAAACATTGGTAAATTACCTTTGAAATCAAGTGCCTTCAAGTCCTGAAGAATTCCATGCCTCCATGTTGTGTTTATAAGCTTTTTCTAAATCAAAAAGAAAAAAAACTACATGTTCTCCATTATCAAAGCATTCCTGACAAAAGACTCATATCGAACCAGGTGATCAATAGTACTGCGGTTGTTCGGAATCCACACTGGGAAACATCTAAGGCCCCCAACATTCTAAAATGCCATAACAATCGAGAATATACCATTCTCTCCATAGTTTTACATAAGCAACTAGTGAGAGCTATAGGACGATAGTTGTTAGGATCCGAATGATCTTTCCCTTGTTTAGGAATAGGGATAACAACCGCCTCTCTCCAAGAAGGTGGAAAATACCCTGAACACCAAAAATAATTAAACAGAGACAACAACACATTTAAACCCTCAGCTGGCAAAAGTTGAATAAAATTTATAATGACTGTCATCTGGTCCAGGAGCCGAGTTTTTTGGCTTTCAGAATGGCGTCCCTTTTAAATCATCCATGCTGAAAAAAGCAGTTATAATCCTCAGAACTATCTGGCTCGAAGGAACAAGATTTTGATCCGCTGATCTTTTGATACGCTGGAATTCCTTGCAATAATGATCAGATGACGAATTTTGATGAATAGTAACAGCTAACAATGCAACCTCCTTTTTATTAGTAATATCGATCCATTTACTTGCAAAAATTTTATAACTGATGCAGCCGACTTTTCCTTAATCTTACGGATTAGTTTCCAGACTTTCCTGAATTGACCTTAAAGGACAGATTTGAACAAAAAGTTTTCCAAGATTCTTTCTTCTTAGTTTTAAAAGTATACCGACACTTAGCCCTACACCGCCTGATGTTTTAAAATTTGTTCCCCACCATAGGAAACCTAGCAAAAGTCTTTGAGCACCTTTTCTCTTACCCTTCAAAGTTTTTCACTCTTTATCATACCAAAGAGTCTTAACGTCATTTGGTTTTTTCACGGGACTTTTGGAATAGCTTTTTTAGCACTCTCTACTATCACTTTAGTGAACTGCAAACCAGGTCATCATAAAATCCGCAACAGATTCATAGGCAGTCTACTTAAAATCTGTTGCTGTAAAGACTCCAATCTGCAGAGCGAAACTTCCATGTTTCCCGAGGGGACTCCTGCGTTTGCTTCGTAAAAAAAGATAAAAATCGGAAAGTGATCACTCCCCCTTAGGTTCCGTATGGACCTGCCATTCTAAAGTCCAAAAATAAGGAAGGTCAAAATGGACAAATCCAAGCGAGTCAAAGAACCGGAAGGAGAACCCAAAAAGGGCGGTGAGCCTGAATTCAGAAGACAGAGATCATGATCCGATATAAAATCTTCAAGAAAATTTCCCTTGAGAATTGGTGCAGTTACTTCCCCATTGTGGAGAAAGACCATTCAAGTCACCCAATAAAAGAAATGGGCTAGGGAGCTGAGAAATTAAACCATCCAACTGACTCTTCGAAATCCAAGAAATGGAGATAGATACAAACAGTATGTCGTAACGACTTTGTTTTAACGAGATACGAGCTGCCACTGCCTCCCAAACCGTCTGAAGTGGAATTTCTGTGTGTAATATCGAATTATGAATATAAAGAGAAACGCCTCTCCTTGAAAAGTCTGCCGAACTGGCTTGGAGTAAGCAGGAAACCAGGAATCTCATGCTTCTTACTTGCAGTTAGAAGGGTTTCCTGAAGAGCAATTTCCGAAGATCTATACTCTGTCAATAATAGCTCAAGGTCCCGACAATTTGCTTTAACTCCCTTATGTTCCACTGGTATGTCCATGTTAGGTTGTTAAAGAATATCTATCATCCTCTTCTCCAAAACTTCACTGTCCACCAAACTAAAACGGTTCTTCAAGACAAGATCAGAAGCCGATGCTCCTGATAAATTTCTAAGTTGTTTGTTGCCATGCTTG
Source organism: Conus ventricosus (assembly GCA_018398815.1). Lineage (NCBI taxonomy): Eukaryota > Metazoa > Mollusca > Gastropoda > Neogastropoda > Conidae > Conus > Conus ventricosus. The sequence goes on along the minus strand of JAFLJL010001835.1, from coordinate 20,028 downwards.
GAATTTGCTCTTACTGGGCTGAAACCTGCTGCACCCAAAAAACCTGACTTCAAGATTTTCCCTTAGGAGGGTCTGGAGTCCGAAAAGGACGCTCCTCACTGCGTGCCCATCCCGCACTTTCTCATTGGCCTGCGAGCGAGGGACATCTCCTTCCTCCGGTCCCTCACCCCTGATCTCTGATCCACAGCACCTGCACAACCGAAACACCTCCTCCCCCACCAGCAGGGACCGAAGCCTTTTGTACACTGCCCGGGTGTAAACACCATTGCTTTCTGAGACAAAACCTCCACCGACCGTTTCCAGCATGGGAAGCCGATCCAAACCGATGACAACATTTCTGTCAATTTCTTCTCTAGAGTAGTGAATGGAGCTTCTCCTAGATTATCACCCGATGACCGGTTCGCAGAATCGTTTAAACCCCCTTCTGTGCATAAGTAGTAGCCGAAGGAGTCCTGACCTCCACTAACCTTCTAGCCTCCAGAAAGGAACATTTCCTCTCAATTCTTTACTTTCTGAATCTCGCATTCCTTTTTCCACACTGGACAACTTTTTGAATTTGCTGAATGATCACCCTTAAAATTGACACAGTATACAGCATTTGTACAAGACCCATCATGCCTCTTCTGACCACAGTCACGGGAGATCTCCTGACCCCGACAGGCTCGACTGGAATGCCCAAAGCGTTGACACTTGAAACATCATTTAAAAATAGTTGGTTTCTTACCGCCAATGACACTGACAAACAAAGCACATGACAAGACACGATGCATTTCAACCACTTGGGTCTTCTTCAGGCGAAAAAATAAATCACATTTAACATTGGGGACAGTACAAACAAAGAACGAAAAACGAGAAAAAGAACGAAAAATGACTCATCCGTTGTTGTCCATGTGGAGGGGTGAATAGTCGGTAGGCGGAAATGACGGGGATTATGGGAGAAGAAAAGGAGGGGGGGGGATTGTGTAGGGGGAGGTGTGTGTGTGTGGTATGATAGGTTGTGTGTCTAGTTTATTGGGATGGTGTGATATGTTTGTGATGGTTGTGGTAATGGTGGATTGATATTATAATGGTAAAAAAAATTTCAAAAAAAAAAAGGGGGGGGGACTGAAAAAAAAAGAAAAAAGGGGGGGGGGGTTATACATAGGATATCTTAGGAGTGGTGGTAATACTGTAATATGATGGTGGTCATATATTGGGAACACGCACACACACACACACACACACACACACACAACACACACACACACACACACACACACACACACACACACACACCACACACCAACAACCACATGTGCATACATCCAAGCATACCCGTATGTCGAGGGGTATGTCGATCATGAAATACAAGGTACAATGGGACGAAGGAAAAGAAGTGGTCAGTGGGGAAGGGGGAAAAATGTGTGTGTGTGTGTGTGTGTGTGTGTGTGTGTGTGTGTGTGTGTGTGTGTGTGTGTGTGTGTGTGTGTGTGTGTGTGTTGCAAGTTAGTGTGGTGTGGGTGTGTGTGTGATTTTGTGGAATATATAGTGGGTTGTTGTTGCAGTGGTGGACCGGTGTAATCATGTACTTGGGTTGGGATGCAGGTGATGCGGGGGTGAAGGGAAAGAGCAGGGGGGGAGTGGGTGGTGGGAGGGGGAGGAGGAGTACGGGGTAGATCAGAGGGTAGGTAGTTGATTGGTATAGAACATGGGGTGTGGTGGAAAGTGAAAGATGAAGGAGGGTGGATTAAAAAAAAAGTGGGGGGGGGGGATTTAGGGGGAAGGATAAAACAAAATTGAGATTAAATAGATGGAGGGTGGCTGGAACTACTGTATGAAGTGAGTGAAGGGGATGTGGAGGTGGTGTATGTATGTGTGTGTGTATGTGTGTGGTGGTAGGGGATATTGCCAACTGATGTGGAAGTGGTGGGTATGTGTGTTTGGTTATTGTTGGATTTGATGCCTTGGGGGTGTAGTGTGCCCAATTTGGCAATGAGATGGGATTCTTAAACATCGCAAAGGAGATGGTACAAAAGGTGTAACTTTCACTCGAACATAACCCACTTTGACAAACTCCAGGGGAGATGGCATAGCAAAAGTCAAGAATAGCGGTTAGTTTCATTACGTCACTTCCTTTAGAGATTTTGACTCTATGGACCTGTAAAATACCCTGACTTTCCATCTCAGTCCGGATTTCTGATTCAGCAAGTCCAGCTAGATCAGCACATCTAATTACCCCTTTCGAATAGTTTGAGAAAGGGTGAATAGAAACCTTAACTGTGATCTGCATAAGTTGAGAACCATCTCCTTTCAACAACAATCGAGACGCCGCTTCTGTCGCACAATTGACAAGATAACTACCTGATCTGAGTCTTTTGATCATTTGAATCCTGTGGAGAAACTCCCTCAAACCACTTACAAATGGCAAAGGGAGAAATCCGAGCTATGGACTCTTTTGGGACTTTGGCTTCCACCAAAAGGAAGCTTGGCTATATGTTTTGGATACCCTTTCTCTTTGCCACCTCTCTTATTTCCTCATCTGAGTCTGAATCTCTACTTTCTCTCTGACGTTTGGGATGACTGCTTTGATTACTCATAGGGCGTAGGCTCAATGACGGCAGGAATTTGACAGTCATCCTAGGAGAGCTGCCGTGCTAGGGAAGGGACAATGGATGGCCCTACGAAGGACATGTGAAGATGAACTCGAGGGCGTCCATCTGCCTGATACCGTCCCTCAAAACCAGACAGGACTGCTGTAAGCGACTCATTAACGCAGAGCCATTCATCTCTCGGTCAGTGTCAGCACCTTAGATTGCGGGTGACTTAGGGCCACCACTCCGATAGATCTCAGAAAAAGAAGCATTGAAAAGGAAGACTGAAATAATAGATGAAAGAACAGCTGAAGAACCGGGAAGGAAGAAGAAACAAACGACATAGAGGCTGCAGATGATGTGGGGAGACTTTATGGGTGAAAAGAGATAGCGAAAGACATGGTAGGCAGAACAATAGGAAAGACAAGAAAAAGGGGTGGGCACAGGTTGGTCAAGAAACACCCCCGCCACAAGAAGGCCGGCCCATGGGGGCGGGAAACATCTAAGGCCCCAGACATTCTAACTGCCATAACAATAGAGAATATACCATTCTCTCCATAGTTTTACATAAGCAACTAGTGAGAGCTATAGGACGATACGAGCTAGTTGTTAGGATCCGAATGATCTTTCCCTGGTTTGGAATAGGGATAACAACCGCCTCTCTCCAAGAAGGTGGAAAATACCCTGAACACCAAACATGATTAAACAGAGACAACAACACATTTAAACCCTCAGCTGGCAAATGTTGAATAAATTGATAATGAATGTCATCTGATCCAGGAGCTGAGTTGTTGGCTTTCAAATAGCGTCCTTTAACTCATCCATGCTGAAAACGCAGTTGTAATCCTCAGAACTAACTAGCTCGAAGGAACAAGATTTTGACTCCGCTGATCTTTTGATACGCTGGAATTCCTTGCAATATGATCAGCTGACGAATTTTTGATGGATAGTAACAGCTAACAAGTTAGCAACCTCCTTTTTATTAGTAATAATCGATCCATTTTCTTGCAAACATTTTATAACTGATGCAGCCGACTTTCCCTTAATCTACGGATTAGTTTCCAGACTTTCCTTGAATTGACCTTAAGGACAGATTTGAACAAAACAATTTCCAGATTCTTCTTCTTAGTTTTAAAGTATACCGACCACTTAGCCCTACACGCCTGATGTTTAATTTGTTCCCCGCCACAGGAAACCTAGCAAAAGTCTTTGAGCACCTTTTCTCTTACCCTTCAAAGTTTTGCACTCTTATCATACCAAGGGGTCTTAACATCATTTGGTTATCACAGGACTTGGGAATAGCTTCCTTAGCACTCTCTACTATCACTTTAGTGAACTGCAAAACAGGATCATCATAACTCCGCAACAGATTCATAGGCAGTCTACTTAAAATCTGTTGCTGATAAAGACTCCAATCTGCAGAGCGAAACTTCCATGTTTCCCGAGGGGACTCCTGCCTTTGCTTCGTAAAATAAATAAAAATCGGAAAGTGATCACTCCCGCTTAGGTCCGTATGAACCTGCCATTCTAAGTCCACAAATAAGGAAGGGTCACAAATGGACAAATCCAAGTGAGTCAAAGAACCAGAAGGAGAACAAAAGGTCGGTGAGCCTGAATTCAGAAGACAGAGATCATGATCCGATATAAAATCTTCAAGAACTTTCCCTGAGAATTGGTGCAGTTACTTTCCCACTGTGGAGAATGCCATTCAAGTCACCCATACAAGAAATGGGCTAGGGAGCTGAGAATTAAACCATCCAACTGATCTTCGAAATCACAGAAGATGGAGATAGATACAAACAACATATCGTAACGACCTTGTTTAACGAGATACGAGCTGCCACTGCCTCCAGATCCGTCTGAAGTGAATTTCTGTATGTAGTACGAATTATGAATTAAAGAGAAACGCCTCTCCTTGTTAGTTAGTTAGTGTTTATTGGGTCCAGCGGACTACTAGGAGCCAAATCAGGACCTCAGCTATCATATCTAAGTCTCTAAATACAAACACCCACACTAGTATTAACATATCGTTTAAAATTTATGAGGACAAAAACACAATTATCTGTTCAACTCCGGCGACACCTGTATACATTATTAAAACACTATATTTTATAAAATAAGTTTACCTCTTTCAAAAAAGAAAAATAAGATCTACTGAAATCTCACGAAAAAGAACCGATAAATCACTGGTGGAAAAGAACTTCTCTCTGATACACATCAAATCAGCACATTTTGTCAAAAAATGATTAACACTGAACAAGCTGTCACACGCAACACACCATGGGGGGTCTTCACTTCTGAATATCCAACTGTGCGTTTTATAGCTGTGCCAATATGTAACCGTGACAAAACCGATTCCTCTTTACGATTACCTACCATCGATGGGAAAGGATTGGTTAAATCTGCCTCTCCTTGAAAGTCTGCAGAAGCTGGCTTGAGTAAGCAGGAGAAAACAGGAATCTCATGCTTCTTACTTGCAGTTAAAAAGGGTTTCCTGAAGAGCAATTACCGAAGATCTATACTCTGTCAATAATAGCTCAAGGTCCGACAATTTGCTTTAACTCCCCTTATGTTCCACTGGAGTATGTCCATGTTAGGTTGTTAAAAGAATATCTATCATCCCTCTTCTCCAGAAACTTCACTGTCCACCAAAGAACTAAAACGGTTCTTCAGACAAGATCAGAAGCCGATGCTCCTGATAAATTTCTAAGTTGTTTGTTGCCATGCTTGGAATTTGCTCTTACTGGACTGAAACCTGCTGCACCAAATACCTGACTTCAAGATTTTCCCCTAGGAGGGTCTGGAGTCCGAAAAGGACTCTCCTCACTGCGTGCCTGTCTCGTACTGCTGTTATTGGCCTGTGAGCGAGGGGACATCTCTTTCCTCCGATCCTTCACCCCTGACCTCTGATCCACAGCACTTTGTACAACTAAACACTTCTTCCCTCACTAGCAGGGACTGAAGCCTGTTGTACACTGCTGGACGGAACACTATTGCATTTCTGAGACAAAACCTCAACTGATTGTTCAAGTATGGTAAGCGATCCAAAACCGATGACAATTCTGTCAATTTCTTCTCTAGAGCAGTGAATGGAGCTGCTCCCAGATCATCACCCGATGACCGGTTCGCAGAATCGTTAACCACCTTCTGTGCATAAGTAGCAGCGAAGGAGTCCTGACCTCCACTAACCTTCTAGCCTCAAGAAAGGAACATTTCTCTCAATCTTTACTTTCTTAATCTCGCATTCCTTTTTCCAACTGGACAACGTTTTGAATTTGCTGAATGATCACCCTTAAAATTGACACAGTATACAGCATTTGTACAAGATTCATCATGCTTCTTCTGTCCACAGTCACGACAGATCTCCTGACCCGACAAGCTCGGCTGGAATAACCAAAGCATGACACTTGAAACACCGCAAAGGAGATGGTACAAAAGGCGCAACTTTCACTCGGACATAACCCACTTGACAAACTCTGGGGGAGATGGCATAGCAAAAGTCAAGAATAGCGTGTTGGTTTCAATTACGTCACTTCCTTAGAGATTTTAACTCTGTGGACCTGCAGAACACCCTGACTTTCCATCTCAGTCCGAATTTCTGATTCAGCAACTCCAGCCAAGTCAGCATATCTGATTACCCCTTTCGAGTAGTTGAGAAAGGGGTGTGAATGAAACCTTAACTGTGATCTGCATGAGTTGAGAACCATCCCTTTTCAGCAGCAAACCGAGACGCCGCTTCCGTAGCACAGTTAACAAGGTAACTACCAGATCGGAGTCTTTTAATAATTTTAAATCCTGTGGATGAAACTCCCTCGAACCACTTGCAAACAGCAAACGGAGAAATCCGAGCAATGGATTCTTTCGGATCTTTTGCTTCCACTAAAAGGAAGCTTGGCCATGTGTTTTGGATACCCTTTCTCTTTGCCACTTCTCTTATCTCTTCATCTGAATCTGAATCTCCACTCACAGTCTCGTTCATAAGCGTGCCATGTCCATCATCGTTTCTTCTTTTTGTTAGGGGGTATTTGCTTAGATGTCATAATGAAAGAAAAAAAAACTTCACCTCCCCTACTCCCCACCCGCCATCGAGTGCCCACAAGGACGATGCCCTAAGCGGTTCTCCAGCAAAGGGAAACACCAGGGTTATAGTGCAGGTACACACTGTGTGACACGCACTCCACCCCATCCACCAGGCTCATGACCAACTGCCGGGAACGGACAGGAGGCCACTCACCTGGCTTCCAGGGCAAGCAACGTGGCACACGGTTTGACCCATGCCATGCCCACACTGTAAAGGCGACCGGTTGACAGCATTGGGCCCATGCTGCCCCCGTCTAGAGGAAGTCCAGGCCAAAGTAGCGTGTTGAGGGGCGCGGATCCTACTCCGAATCCCTCTCAACCACCAGGACACCATTCTCCCCCGACACGGGTCGCACCGCACGGTCAACACGGTGGACCAAGAGGCCACAGAGAAAATAGAAAGTGATACAGAAGACTTGTGAAAAAAGGAAAATAGGATAAAGATCCGTAAAGACAGAAGATAGACAAAACAGGAAACTGCAGATTAATAAGGAGAATGTTGAAAGAGAAATGCAGGTGAAAGAACCATGGGTAGGCGAAAAAAACACCAAAAAACAGAGAAAAAGAAAGCCCACTTAAAACAAAGTCCCACCCTCAAGGGGCACAAGAGGGTGACCCTGAGAACTAAAAATAAGACACCCCACCCAGGTCCCCCAGGGCAGACCCGGTGGGGGCAATGTTTTTTTTGTTAAAAGATTTTTTGTTTACTATTGAGTAAACGTCTATATGTAATTCTACTATCACCATACTTAAGCCTTAACTGGTTTTTGTAATTTCTTGACTTTTACAGCGACTGAACATCCTCCACCAACGTCTCATTTCTTTTTTTTTAGCTGTTCTGCACTCGTAGTCGAAACCAACTATTGGATTTAGGGCCGCTGCTGATTCTACGTTTCATACATTCTGCTGCCTGAAGTAATTCTTCATTTAGACATTTCACTGCTTCGTCAACTGACATTGTCCTGAGATTTATGGTGGCTTTGTTCAGAGCACATTGAAAATCATTGCTATGTATGTACTGGCAAAATAGCTCTTCCTTATCTTTGTCCCAAACAATTTTCTCTGTAAATGTTACTGTAGGCTCATCGTCCTTGTTTCCATTACAATTTATACTCAATACCATTGGCATATGCTTAGAGCTGTACATTTCGCCCACTTCTATTTGCATGGTTTTGTGATTCATTTCTTTGAACAAATAGAATAGTCTATTACACTGCTGCCAGTCGAACACACATATGTAAATTTTCTCTCTTCGTCCCCGGCACAAGATCCGTACAAAATCGTTAAATTGCAAACAGCACAGAGCTCAGAAGAACACGACCAAAGTGGTTAGCAGTTTCGTCCCGAGATTGCCTCTGCTCACATAAATCAGACTGGATAAAGTCATTATCATCTTCTGCTTCATATGAAGTAGCATTTAAGGAACCAGTCCTTGCATTGAAATCACAACACAATAAAAACTCGTACGGTTCGTTTTGAGACTGGACATAATCAAGAATACATTCTTCAATCCCATTTATACTGACCTGAAGGAATATGGGGCTGTCTGTAGTAAGGACTGTCAGGAGGACATACATAGGCACCGCACAATATCAAATGATTTTTGTTCATTAACATGCTTTTATCGACTCTATCACCACAATATTATCTTTTGAAATGTCTGATGATTTGATAAGAGAGAGAGAGAGAGAGAGAGAGAGAGAGAGAGAGAGAGAGAGAGAGAGAGAGAGAGAGGAGAGAGAGAGAGAGGAGAGATGGATGGATAAACGATGGCAATATGATGCCCGTGGTGAATGCGTGTAAGGACCTAGGTGTTTATTTTTCGACAAAATTAAGTCTTACTGTGGCATGTAAGGATATGGCTAGCGAGGCAAAAAGGGCACTGTCACGTGCCCTACCAGCGACCCCTAGGGTCACCAGGAAGACAGCAACACCCCCTCCCGATCACCGGCAGCAGACTCCACACTGACTCACACCTTTCACCCCTCCAGCAAAAAACGACGTAACAGCATCTGCCTCTCCAGGAGCCCAATTCAAAAGGGGAACCTTTTTAATGCCAATTGACCCTATTATTTCCAAACGGTACCAAGGGACCAACCGACACGCCAGAAATATTTAAATACAGGTTCTCTGGGGTGGGAAGTCTAGGGTATAACACTATAATAAAAAAAAACTTTGGGGACCTCAGTCGGCCGAGGCCAGGGACCTGTAGCAACGAGTGAGGGAAACGACAGGCCAGGGAAATCATGGGGGTCTCCTCATCAACATTACCAATATGAATATATATATTAAACTCAAACGCAATCATCATAGCATATCAATAACAACGAAAACCAATGACCCCTCTCCAAATGTGCATAAATAGGTGACTACACGAATCGTGTGTGTTGGTGCGAGTTCAATCCAGTAGGCGTCGCGGTCCTCAGCAGACGAACACCAAAAGTCGCAGCTTGGCACAGAATGGGGCAATGGGTCTCTGTTTAGTCTCTTAAGCTGTCTTGGCGCTTGGACTTAGGCGACGTCCATGACTGGGCACGCTGGGTTTTTTTTTTAAATGACACAGATTCACTAGACGATCACCTGCACATACGTGATGGAACGACGAACGATGAACCAGTTTGGAGGTGACACAAAACTATAGTAGTGCAGATGGCGCTGGTGAAGGTTGACACTTCTCCCGTCGACTCCCACACCCCAGTCCGCACCGCTGCAGTCGAAAACTCTTGAAGCGGTGCTGCGCGGGACCGGGGGGGGGGGGGGGGAGAAAAAAAGAAAAGAAAAGAGGAACAACGGGGACGGAGAGTGCCGGATGGCTGTTCCGGGACAGGGATGTAGAACCGTCTGAGGCCGGGCTGTGCAGGCTTCTCGACGGTCCCCCGGTGACGCTGCCCGCCTGTAGCGAGGACCCAGCGACCTGCGGCAGCTCGTCCCTCCCAGGCCGCGACTAAGGCTGCGGGCCACTTGCTCCAAAGCCCTGGAACAGAGAGCTATAACCCGGGCTACGATATGTCCAACCCACAACGATGCATACTAGGTGTGTAGAAATGTCCATGTACACACATCCTCCAATACACACTCACGCAAAAACAACCACACCAAAATATCGACTATTTCTCCCGTTCACTGCAAAACCGTCGTCACGCAAAAAACAAACCCAAATTCAGATTACAAGGAAGCAAGGGAGGGAATCCGAGCCATGTACGGGTTGACTGCGCCAGCCAGCATCATATCCAATAATGTCGGCTGATGCCATCGGGGAAAAAAAAAACAAAAAAACTAACTTCACTACTCGGACTGAAAACGTGGAATGATTTCCCCCGTGACCCAGGGAAATCTTCGGGTTAGATATCCCACAGTAAGTTTCCCTCTTTAGCTATAACCGTTAACAATTCAGAACAAGACATTGGAACCAATGGAGAGACAACAAAAAAAGAAATTATACACATTTTTAAATGAACGAACAAGACAACCATCAAAAGGAAAGAAAGAGGGAAAAGAGGGAGGAGAGGAAAGGGGAAGAGAGAGAGAGAGAGAGAGAGAGGAGAGAGAGAGAGATGAGAGAGAGAGAGAGAGAGAGAGAGAGAGAGAGAGAGAGAGAGAAGTGAGAGAAGAGAGGGGGGAACGGTATAGTTGCTAACGTTACCTAAGGCCAAGGATCCAACCCTGATCCCCTCAAAGCTGTAATCATCTAATACAAAGATGTGGTGAAGGATGAATAAACCAAAAAAAAAAAAATTTTAATGCTTACCCCATCCGGCTCGTGGAGGAAGTAGGAATGAGACAGCTCAGCAGTGTTGGCCTCAAGACCTATTGAAAGGCGTTACCACTGGTCGACCAACGAGAGCCCTGATGTCACCCGCTTCGCCTAGCTAAGTCCCCTCCTCTAGCACACGTAAATAGAACTCCTAAAAATACTAACAGGGGAGGAGAACTCCGGCAGACCTACTAGAGTTAGTTCCCCTCGCATTTGCCCTCGAGACGGGCGACAGAAAGGTGAATTGAGTGATGCGCGTAAAGCACGAGGGTTTCTTATAATCAACCTGAACACGACACTGGTTTCTGGGATGAACAGAGAGGTTTTCGAGCGCAAAAAAAAAACAAAAACACCTGACTGTGGAAAAAAGTTTCAGGTCGAGGCCCTCACGCCTGTCTGTGTGTCAGACAGGTCGTGACAAACCCCGCACCTAAAGCGTTGTCTTACTGAAAGACAACAAGACAGGGACTGTGCACAGAACTAAAAAGGAGTGGTTACACAAACAGCCTGTTCCTCCATAGACTCCGGGTGAAGACGACTCAATGCATCTGCACCCCAGTTTTTCTGAACCTTGATGGCTCTGAAAGTGAAAGTGTGAGCTTGGAGCTCCATGGCCCACGCCATGAGTCTTTTACTTACGGGCCGGATTCTGCTAAGGTAACTGAGTGGATGGTGGTCGCTCTCGACCACGAAGTGCCTGCCATAGAGGTAGGGGTAGAATCGCCGTATGCCCAAACTACGGCGAAACACTCCAGCTCTATGGTGTGATATCGACGCTCGGTGTCAGATAACTTTTTGCTGGCGTAGGCGACGGGCTGGAGACCTGCCCCTGGTCTTGCAACAGCACGCGCCTAAGCCCACGCCAGAGGCATCCGTCCTCAGGACGAATGGTAACTCTGGGTTAGGAAGCACCAACACAGGTCTAGAGCAAAGCTTGTCCTTCAGGGTGATAAATGCCTCCTCACAGCCGCATTCCAAGTAACCGACGATGGGAGGCCTCCTTGGTCTTTTCAGTCAAAGGCAAGGCTATCTCGGCGAAACCAGGTATAAACTGTCTATAGTAGCCAGCCAGACCCAAGAATCCACGTAGTTGTTTCTTCGTGGTTGGCTTCTCCATCCCCTGCAGCCTGGCCAGCTTGTCTTCCTCTGGAAGCATGACCCCCTGCCTAATAACGTGACCCAGGAAGGCGATCTCCTGTTGGCCAAGACACACTTTGTTGGTCTAGCTGCCAACCGTACCTCTCTGAGCCTACCAGGAGAGCCCTCAGTGACACTATGTGGTCTTCCCAGGAAGGCGTAGCCACAAGTACATCATCATGAAATTGTGAAGATAAGGACTTTGGAGAGGCGCCAGGACAGACCTCATAACCCTACTGAAAATTGCCCAGCAGTTTTCAGGCCGAAGGCATGACCTTCCATTGAAACTGTCCCTCCTGAGTAGTAAAGGCAGTGACCGGCTTGCTAGCAGGTGCCATAGGAATCTGCCAGTACCCTTTGGTTAGGTCCAGCTTGGTAAAGTATCGTGCCTTTGGAGCTGGTAAAAAATTTGGTCATATCTGGTAATGGTTCGGCATCGAACTTCAGGACCAGGTTGAGTCGCCTGTAATCAATAGAGAAGCGGATCCTGCCGTCTTTTTTCCTTACAAGAACAATCGGGGCTGAGTATGGGGAAACAGCTGGCTCTATGACCCCCAACTGCAACATGCTGGCCACCTCATCCTTGATCACCCGTTGTTGTGAGTGAGGTAAGGGTATTGCTTCACCCTAACAGGCTGGTCAGACTCAAGGACGGGATTGCACTCACCGACCAGACATTGCAGGGGAAGGTTAGTGAGGATATCTCTGTATTCCTCGCACAGTATTTAAGCTCTGAAACTTGCTCGGACCCCAATGACATGTTGATTTCCACATCAGTCCAGCATTCTTCCTGTTGGAGTGGAAGGAGGGGAATACCTTGAGCTCCGGCGTTTTCGACTCTTGGAACTCGTCCATCACCATTGGAGTGAAGCTGGCAGCACATTCTTCTCTCCTGTGATATCTCTTCAGCAGGTTAGCGTGGTATAACTTGGGTTTACCACGTACCATAATTCTGTAGTCCCAGTCTCCAACCCTCTCTACGACTTTGTAAGGTCCTTGCCATGCGAGTTGCAACTTATTCTTTTAAGTTGGGAGAAGCCAGTAACACCTCGTCGCCAGCTCGAACCATCTCTCTCTAGCCCTGCGGTCATAGTGCCGTTTGTACCGTTCCTTAGCCTGGGCCAGGTACTTCTGGGCCAACTCACAGGTAGAAGAGACCTTGTTTCTGAGGTCGATGAGTATTCAACCTCAGACTTAACAGGCTCTGCTGGCGGTTCCTCCTGTGTCCAGTGGTACCTCAAGATGGCCATGGGCCCCGGATCGTGCGTCCGTATAGGAGCTCGAATGGAGAGAATTTCAGAGACTCCTGAGGGACCTCCTGAAGGCAAAGAGGACAGAGGAAATGTACTTGTCCCAATCTCTTGGCTTTTCTTGACAGAGTCGGCGCAATGCTTGCTTGAGCGTTGCATTATACCGCTCGACCAGGCCATTGGCCATCGGGTGATAAGACGTTGTGGTCCTTCCATGGATGTGGAGGGCTGTGTTCACCTCAGTCATCAGTTGGGAAGTGAACTGGGTCCCCCGGTCTGTAAAGACCTCGTCTGGGATGCCTGTACGGGTCCAAATTTCCCACAGTGCATCTGCAATGGCCTCTGAGTCAATCGCCCTGAGAGCAACTGCCTCGGGGTATCTCGTGGCATAATCCACTAACACGAGGATGTAGCGATGCTCCGACCGGATGAAGGAAAAGATCGGCCCTACCAGGTCTACCCCTACCTTTGAAAAAAGGTGTGGCCACTAACGGGACAGAACCTAGCGGTACTCTGGTGTTCCTCCCCTTTGGGTCGTGCGTTGACATGGGTCGCATGTCCGCACAAACTCCCTCACTGACTTACTGATCCCTGGCCAGAAAAAGTCGTGTGTATCCTCTCCAGAGTTCGTTTGACTCCCATATGCCCTGCCATGGGCGACTCGTGACCGTGCTTGAGGACCACATGCCTCAACGATTCGGGTGTTACCACCTGTCTCCCTTGGGTCCTACCGTCCTGAAACAGGCGGTACAGAATGCCACCCTTGATCTGATATTGCACTTTCCCACCTCGAGAAGAAGTCCCTTCTGCTAGCTTTCTCAAAGGTGCCAAGACCTGAACGTGCTGTTGTAGCCGGATCAGAGCTGTCCGATTCACGGCCAACGCAGGACTTGGTCCTAACGGTTGTAAGACAGGTTTCAAGGCCTCTCGGGCCTGAGCTTGAGCTCTGGTCTCGACAGCCATAGCTGACTTCTTGGGTAATTCGTTAGAGACACTCCTGATTTCCTGGTTCTCGAATCTAACCGTATTTCCAATCAAAAGGGAGTACAGGGGCTTAACTAGGGCTACGCCCACACCTTGCCCTGGAAGTAGGGTGTCCTGACCTGAAACTAGCACTACAGGCCTTGTCTCCTTAAACTTGGCCTCTACCCCTTGAAACTGACATTCCCCGTCTCGTGGTGCATCCTGTGGTACCAGTTAATTAGTTAGTTAGTGTTTATAGGGTCCAGCGGACTACTAGGAGCCAATCAGGACCTCAGCTATCATATCTAAGTCTCTAAATACAAATACCCACACTAGTATTAACACATCGTTTAAATTTATGAGGACCAAAAACACAATTATCTGTTCAACTCCGGCGACACCTGTATACATTATTAAAACACTATATTTTATAAAATAAGTTTACCTCTTTCAAAAAAGAAAAAATAAGATCTACTGAAATCTCACGAAAAAGAACCGATAAATCATTGATGGAAAAGAACTTCTCTCTGATACACATCAAATCAGCACATTCTGTCAAAAAATGATTAACACTGAACAAGCTGTCACACGCAACACACCATGGGGGGTCTTCCTTCATAATATCCAACTGTGCGTTATATAGCTGTGCCCCAATATGTAACCGTGACAAAACCGATTCCTCTTTACGATTACGCACCACCGATGGGAAAGGATTGGTTAAATCTGGGTAAATTTTAAACAATTTATTATGAATTTGATTACACCATTCATTCTGCCACATTCACGACAATACAAACTAGATTTATGACGTAGATCAGAGTGAGGAACAAACTGCATATGCCTCCTGGAAAGACCTGCACCGAGAGCTTGTTTGGCTGCTTTGTCCACCACTGAGTTACCATAGATTCCCATGTGGCTGGGGACCCACAAGAAAACTATATGCTTTCCGAAGAGACAAGCTGAGTATGAAGATCATGAATATCAGCCAAAACTGGATGTGACACTTCTCATGTCGATAAAACTGACAATGCCGACAATGAATCCGATAAAATAAGGAAATCATTCTGATCTGATCTGGACACTGCACTGAGGGCCAGATTTAAACCCTTCAATTCAGCAGTATAAACTGATGACCAATCCCGCAATCTTAACAAAGTAGGCTCTTGAAAATTTTTATCACACACAATGGCAGCTGCAGCCCTCTCATCTTTTTTAGAACCATTAGTAAAAATCTTGATAAAATCTTTATAAAGTTCACATTGCCCAAATAATATTGTTTATATGCAGCACTCGAGGTGACCTCCTTTCGAAATTGAGTTAAATATAAATTAATCTCTGGATTGGCAACTTTCCAAGGAGGTAAATCAGTCTGTAATGGACCGTCATCACAGCATCAAGGTCAATGCCAGCTGCCCCGAAATGGGGCAAATACGAATACCCAGTGGAGGAATCTCATTTGGCTTTAAATCATATTTGGCTCTAAAAGGCGGGTTCATGACAATATCAAAAAGCAGGATTTTCTGGATTAGCCCTCAGTTTCAGGTAGTAATTCATGGAAAGACGCAACCTCCTTAGCTCCAGAGGGGGTTCACCAGATTCAACATACAAACTCTCTTTTGGAGATGTGCGAAGTGCTCCCAGAGCAATCCGCAATCCTTGATGATGAATTGGATCAAGAGCTTTGAGGTAAGACTTTCGTGCAGAACCATATACCACACACCCATAATCTAGCTTTGGTCTCACCAAAGCCCGATACAATCGCAACAAAGTTCGCTTGTCTGCACCCCAATCAGTGTGACTAATAACCTTCAAAACATTCAAACCTGACTGGCAAGATTGTTTAATGTACTTAATGTGAGGCAAAAAAGAAAGCTTATTATCAAAAATAACCCCCAAAAATGTCACTGTTAGGAAACTTTAATTACCTGACCATTGAGACAGATAGCTGGTTCTAAGACCTGAGATCTTTTCCTATGGAAATGAATACACTCTTTCTTAGTAGCTGAAAACTTAAATCCATTTTCAGTAACCCACTGCTGAACACGCTTAACACACAATTGAAGTTGACGCTCAGCTGCAGCCAAAGTTTCCCCTTCGCAGAGATGGAGAAGTCATCAACAAATAATGACTTATCAATTCCAACTTTACTGACTGGACGATGTTATTAATCTTCAGATTGAACAGAAGTGGAGAAAGGATGCTACCCTGAGGGACACCCATCTCCTGCTCAAAAGGATCTGAAAATGTCGAATGAAGTCTAACACTGAAATGTCTGTTAGACAAAAAATTAGCAATAAACATTGGTAAATTACCTTTGAAATCAAGTGCCTTCAAGTCCTGAAGAATTCCATATCTCCATGTTGTGTCATAAGCTTTTTCTAAATCAAAAAGAATAGAACCTACATGTTCTCCATTGATCAAAGCATTCCTGACAAAGACTCATATCGAACCAGGTGATCAGTAGTACTGCGGTTGTTCCGAAATCCACACTGGGAAACATCTAAGGCCCCCAGACATTCTAACTGCATAAAATCGAGAATATACCATTCTCTCCATAGTTTTACATAAGCAACTAGTGAGAGCTATAGGACGATAGTTGTTAGGATCCGAATGATCTTTCCCTGGTTTAGGAATAGGGATAACAACCGCCTCTCTCCAAGAAGGTGGAAAATACCCTGAACACCAAACATGATTAAACAGAGACAACAAACACTTTTAAACCCTCAGCTGGCAAATGTTGAATAAATTGATGATTAATGTCATCTGGTCCAGGAGCTGAGTTGTTGGCTTTCAAATGGCGTCCTTTAACTCATCCATGCTGAAAACGCAGTTGTATTCCTCAGAACTATCTGGCTCGAAGGAACAAGATTTGACTCCACTGATCTTTTTATACGCTGGAATTCCTTGCAATAATGATCAGCTGACGAATTTTGGTGGATAGTAGCAGCTAACAAGTTAGCAACCTCCTTTTTATTAGTAATAATCGATCCATTTACTTGCAAACATTTTAAAACTGATGTAGCCGACTTTCCCTTAATCTTACGGATTAGTTTCCAGACTTTCCTTGAATTGACCTTAAAGGACAGATTTGAACAAAAAAATTCCAAGATTCTTTTTTCTTAGTTTTAAAAGTATACCGACACTTAGCCCTACACGCCTGATGTTTAACTTTGTTCCCCACCATAGGAAACCTAGCAAAAAGTCTTTGAGCACCTTTTCTCTTACCCTTCAAAGTTTTGCACTCTTTATCGTACCAAGGGGGTCTTAACATCATTTGGTTTATCACGGGACTTGGGAATAGCTTCCTTAGCACTCTCTACTATCACTTTAGTGAACTGCAAACAGGATCATCATAACTCCGCAACAAATTCGCAGGCAGTCTACTTAAAATCTGTTGCTGATAAAGACTCCAATCCGCAGAACGAAACTTCCATGTTTCCCGGGGGGACTCCTGCATTTGCTTCGTAAAATAAATAAAAATCGGAAAGTGATCACTCCCGTTTAGGTCCGTATGAACCTGCCATTCTAAGTCCACAAATAAGGAAGGGTCACAAATGGACAAATCCAAGTGAGTCAAAGAACCGAAGGAGAACAAAAGGTCGGTGAACCTGAATTCAGAAGACAAAGATCATGATCCGACATAAAATCTTCAAGAACTTTCCCTTGAGAATTGGTGCAGTTACTTCCCCACTGTGGAGAATGGCCATTCAAGTCACCCAATAAAAGAAATGGGCGAGGGAGCTGAGAAATTAAACCATCCATCTGACTCTTCGAAATCACAGAAGATGGAGATAGATACAAACAGTTTGTCGTAACGACTTTGTTTAACGAGATACGAGCTGCCACTGCCTCCAGATCCGTCTGAAGTTGAATTTCTGTATGTAATACCGAATTATGAATGTAAAGAGAAACGCCTCTCCTTGAAAAGTCTGCAGAAGCTGGCTTGAGTAAGCAGGAGAAACCAGAATCTCATGCTTCTTACTTGCAGTTAAAAGGGTTTCTTGAAGAGCAATTATCGAAGATCCATACTCTGTCAACAATAGCTCAAGGTCCCGACAATTTGCTTTAATCCCCTTATGTTCCACTGGAGTATGTCCATGTTAAAATGTTAAAAGAATATCTATCATCCCTCTTCTCCAGAAACTTCACTGTCCACCAAAGAACTAAACGGTTCTTCAAGACAAGATCAGAAGCCGATGCTCCTGATAAATTTTTAAGTTGTTTGTTACCATGTTTGGAATTTGCTCTTACTGGACTGAAACCTGCTGCACCAAATACCTGACTTCGAGATGTTCCCCCAGGAGGGTCTGGAGTCCGAAAAGGACGCTCCTCACTGCGTGCCTGTCTCGTACTGCTGTTATTGGCCTGTGAGCGAGGGACGTCTATTTCCTCCGATCTTACACCCTGACCTCTGATCCACAGCACTTTGAACAACTGAAACACTTCTTTCCTCACCAGCAGGGACTGAAGCCTGTTGTACATTGCTGGACGGAACACTATTGCATTTCTGAGACAAAACCTCAACTGATTTTCAGGTATGGTGAGCCGATCCAAAACCGATGACAACAATTCTGTCAATTTCTTCTCTAGAGCAGTGAATGGAGCAGCTCCCAGATCGTCACCTGATGACCGGTTCGTAGAATCGCTAACCACCTTCTGTGCATAAGTAGCAGCCGAAGGAGTCCTGGCCTCCACTAACCTTCTAGCCTCAGGAAAGGAAACATTTCCTCTCAATCTTTACTTTCTGAATCTCGCATTCCTTTTTCCACACTGGACAACTTTTTGAATTTGCTGAATGATCACCCTTACAATTGACACAGTATACAGCCTCTGTACAAGACCCATCATGCTTCTTCTGACCACAATCACGACAGATCTCCTGACCCTGACAAGCTCGCTGGAATGCCCAAAGCGTTGACACTTGAAACACCGCAAAGGAGATGGTACAAAGGTTGTACTTTCACTCGGACATAACCCACTTTGACAAACTCTGGGGGAGATGGCATAGCGAAAGTCAAGAATAACGTGTTAGTTTCAATCAAGTCACTTCCTTTAGATATTTTCACTCTATGGACCTGTAGAACACCCTGACTTTCCATCTCAGTCCGTATTTCTGTTTCAGCAACTCCAGCCAAGTCAGCACATCTAATAACCCCTTTCGAGTGTTGAGATATAGGTGAATAGAAACCTTAACCGTGATCTGCATAAGTTGAGAACCATCTCTTTTCAGCAGCAATCGTGACGCCGTTTCCGTAGCACAGTTAACAAGGTAACTACCAGATCTTAGTCGTTTTATCATTTTGAATCTGTGGATGAAACACCTCAAACCACTTACAAACGGCGAACGGAGAAATCCTAGCAATGGATTCTTTTGGATCTCTTGCTTCCACTATAAGGAAGCTTGGCCATGTGTTTTGTATACCCTTTCTCTTTGCCACTTCTCGTATCTCTTCATCTGAATATGAATCTCTTTCTCTCTGTCGTTTGGAATGACTTGATTGCTCATAGGGCGTAGGCTCATGATGGCAGAAATTTGACAGTCACCCTAGGAGAGCTGCCGTGCTAGGGAAAGGACAATGGATGGCCCTACGAAGGACATGTGAAGATGAACTCACAGGGCGTCCATCTGCCTGATACCGTCCCACAAAAACAGACAGGACTGCTGTAGCGACTCACTAACGCAGAGCCATTCATCTCTCGGCCAGTGTCAGCACCTTAGATTGCGAGTGACTTAGGGCCACCACTTCGAGAGGTCTCAGAAAAAGAAGCATTGAAAAGAAAGACTGGAAAAATAGATGAAAGAACAGACTGAAGAACCCGGGAAGGAAGAAACAAGACGATATAGAGGCTGCAGATGATGTGGGGAGACTTTATGGGTGAAAAGAGATAGCGAAAGACATGGTAGGCAGAAAAATTAGGAAGACAAGAAAAAGGGGTGGGCACAGGTTGGTCAAGAAAACACCCCGCCACGAGAAGGCCAGCCCATGGGGGCTGTGGTACCAGTTCTTCATCCACGAAAACAGTGGAAGCTCCAGTATCCTGAGGGCTTCAACAACGGTACAGTTGCAAAATCTGCCCCTCACAAACCAGACACATCTTACAGGCCCAAAAACTCTTCACAGTCAAACGCACATTTTCATGTCAGAGCCGCAACATTATATATGCATCCACTGCCAGCTGTGTGGCAAGATCCATAGGGAACGTCACGCACACTTTAAACGCATCGCTGAACATCTGCTGATATCCGCCACCGACCAAACCCGTCGCCCAATTC
>JAFLJL010001834.1:0-43655 GCA_018398815.1 Conus ventricosus | reverse complement strand
AGCCATTCTGCAGTAGACGCACTGACGCTGGCTAAGCCATTCTAGATGAGTAGACAGCACTGACCGGCTGGCCAAGCCATTCTAGTCTGAGTAGACAGCACTGACCGCTGGCTAAGCCATTCTAGTCTGAGTAGACAGCACTGACCAGCTGGCTAAGCCATTCTAGTCTGAGTAGACAGCACTGATCAGCTGGCTAAGCCATTCTAGTCTGAGTAGACAGCACTGATCAGCTGGCTAAGCCATTCTAGTCTGAGTAGACAGCACTGACCGCTGGCCAAGCCATTCTAGTCTGAGTAGACAGCACTGACCGGCTGACCAGCCGTTCTAGTCTGAGTAGACAGCACTGACCGGCTGGCCAGCTGTTCTAGTCTGAGTAGACAGCACTGACCAGCTGGCTAAGCCATTCTAGTCTGAGTAGACAGCACTGACCGGCTGGCCAAGCCATTCTAGTCTGAGTAGACAGCACTGACTGGCTGGCTAAGCCCTTCTAGTCTGAGTAGACAGCACTGACCGGCTGGCCAAGCCGTTCTAGTCTGAGTAGACAGCACACTAGTTGCTGCCTTGCATTTGTTTGGATCAGAACAGGAACCTCTACACACCATCTCAATGACTCAGAGACAGTGCAGTGTCTCCACTGGTGGGTTGCCTCATGATAACTTGATATTTATTGATTCCTGTGTACTGGATCTGTGACACAACCACCCTGAGAGTGACAGTGCACAGGCTAGCTAGAACAGGAACAAAATGCCACTAAAGACACGTGAAAAGATAACAGAGGGATTGCAGGGAAGAACTAACAGGCCATCCCAAGAAATCTGGAATATAGGAGCATACTAGCTTCACATGTCAACAAATAAACCATTCACACAAAAAAACCCAGTAATAATCCTTCTCCCCATCTTCCCCTGATCTTGCCCTCCCAATGATAAACACATGTTTTCCTTGGAAATCATTCATTACCAACATTTTCTTGAAGGGTTGTGATTTTTTTTCCCCTCTGAAAAAGAGTGATAATTGCTACCATCCCTATTATCGCTGTTTTCTTGAAAGATAATCATCTTTTTCCTTTTGGGATGGAGTGATGAAAATTAATTTCCTTATTTTCACTCTTTGTTTTCTTTCTGTCTTTCCGCCCATTTTCTTCTTTCAGTGTTTTCCCTGGAGCATTGTTTTAGCAAGGCAACTGCATCTTGTTTCATGGTCATACTAATATTGCTTTTGCTTCACTGACGTCTGCAGCTGATGAAAAAAAAAAAAGAAGAAAAAAGTACCAACCACACTGCAAATGAACCAGGACACCATCAGCAGAGACCTACACAGTGACACACACCTGACAGAACTGGGGGCACCTGGTGAATAGTTCACCACAGCAGCTCCACTTTGATCCTCCAGAGTTACGTGGAAAGAATAAGGATAACCCTGTGGGTAAACAGCTATTATGGGATTATGAAGCTCACATGCTACCATACTTGATAACTGCTAGTACTAAGCTTTGTTGACACCTGGTTGTAACAAATCACTTTATTTGAAACATACCCATGGAACTTATTTTAAATCCTGATGCCTCATTCGTGTACACTGATAAACGTAATGTTGGCAATCTTGTGTGCACCCTGTAGGGCTTGCCCGCATCATGAAGACTTGCCTACAATCTGGATGAACTGTGAAACTGAACAGAAAACAGACTACAGCATCGCCCTGCTAGATTTGATTCCAGTGAAGGCTGCGAGATAAAAATGCATCACCCGAACTCAAACAAAAGCCAGCGTGAATTGTTGTGATATATTTCGTGAAAACCGTTCGACATCCTCGCACCTTCATAGCTCTTGGCACCCACCTGACATGAATCCTGTCACTGGCTCCCAGACGTGTGAAGATCCTGTCGACAGGGGTCAGGTGACACTTCTCTGCTGGCACGTGACAACCCTGCCATCACACATCAACCATGGTGAATTCTCTTTCCGACACAAATTACTTTCAAACCTTGTTCATCGGCACTCTGGCACAAACTCATGCTCTCTTACCACCTTTTTTTGATGTGTTTTCAGAAGCAGACATGGTCTGATGCAATTTTCTGTGTGGAAGCCAGCAAGAGTTGTTGCTCTATGGTCAAAGCCCCCTGCCATAGTTACACTCCCCAAGTGCACTTACTGCTCATGAATTTTCTCTCTAGAATTTTCTTTTTTTTTGTTGACATTTTTTCTCCTGGTGCATTTAATTCATCATACTTTCAACATCATGTGTACAAAATGTGGTGAAGTCATGTCATGGGTAATGTGGTGAAGTCATGTCATGGGTAATGTGGTGAAGTCATGTCATGGGTAATGTGAAGTCATGTCATGGGTAATGTGGTGAAGTCATGTCATGGGTAATGTGGTGAAGTCATGTCATGGGTAATGTGGTGAAGTCATGTCATGGGCAGAACAGGTCTTCAGCTGTCCAACTCAGAACCGACCCAAGTCAGAACTTACCAACTGAGACAGGATGACAATCAGGCCCGTCTGTCGCATCAATGTGGATTTGCCACCCATGTTGGGCCCCGTCACCATGACCACACGGCTGGCCGGCTGCTCTGTGTCCATGTCCTCTGTGCTCTGCATTCAACAAAAATAACAATCCCATCTGTTCTTGTTTCTAGGATCCCAGTAGGGATATCACAAAATAACAATCCCATCTGTTCTTGTTTCTAGGGTCCCAGTAGGGATATCACAAAATAACAATCCCATCTGTTCTTGTTTCTAGGGTCCCAGTAGGGATATCATAAACTGACCCATTTTAAAGCTAAATGGTCTTCAGATCAACTTTCATCCAAATTAGAAGTGAACTTTTTTTTCCAGAGCGATTTTTGTTAGTCAACCCATCCGTTACTGATCGTTGTCCATAGATAATGATGTCACTGCACACTGTGAAATGGTCTGAAGATATTTCATGATAATAAGAGAAAGAGAGAGAGAGAGAGAGAGAGAGAGAGAGAGAGAGAGAGAGAGAGAGAGAGAACAGAGAGAGAGACAGAGACAGAGAGATGTTCAATAAACTTGAAAACATTAAGCTACAACCAAGATGCTGTCTTCAAACAAAAGGAAAAAAAAGGAAGTTTTTTTTTCTCCAATCTAGAACACAATCTTGTTATGCATGTTGTTTTGTTGTTCTTGTCTTCAACAGTTCTGGCAAAATTGGAATGGAAAACACAAGAGCCGTATCCAGTCTCGCGAAAGTCGAGTAAAACAGATGTTGGCTCGAAGTCAGATGGGAAAAGTTGAGGAATTTGCTCAAACACTGAACAGGAACAAAAACTGACTGAAAAATAAAGAAGAAAAACAAAAAGGATTAAAAAAAAAAAAAGACGCTGAATGACCAAACAAGTGTTCTGAACTGGAAAAAAACGAAAAGAGTCAGTTCCAAGAGGCATAAAGTATAAAAACCTGACAAAACATCTTGCTCTAGGATTCTGGCTATACAACGAAAGAAACGCGATACATGGCTCTGCGCTTAGGTCAAAGTGTAAGAAACATTCATGGGGCCTCTTGGTACTGATTTAGTTATGAACATCTGGCCATATAGAGCTAGCAAACTGGCTGTTGCTTCCAAAGAGATCGACATGGTACAGTACACACATGATGCTAAACATCAACTTACATCTTGGGTACCAATCACCGTGTCATTAGGAATGAAATCACTGCCCACGAAACTGCCACCAATACATGGATGTCGTCCCTCGCGGATTTCCAGAAATGGCTGGCGAAAACACAGAAAACAAACCCACACTCACACCAGCTGAAGTCGTCTTTTTCAAGAAGAAAAAAATGAACTTAACAACATAGTAGTCAGACAAGTATACCTCCAACTCTAATAGTCAAGTCAGGTTGTTCAGAGCCAAGCCTAAGTAGAAGCCACATCAGCAAAGGGCGATGGCCCTGATATGGCCCTGAGTGGCTGGCTGGGCTATAAGCAACATTCTCTCTCTCTCTCTCTCTCAGCAGGGTGTCACCATGATGACCAGGCTGGGAAACTAATAAGAATTAAAAAATCATTCATGGCTGAAAACCGATTGTTTATACTTTGCACACCAGAAACTATTAGCACGGTGGGAGGAAAAGGGGTGGGGATATGAGTCTGGGTTTACAGGCTTTCAACGGACGACACCACTCACCATTTCCTTCATCAAAATCTGTGTTTGATACTCTGATCATTACATCCGTCAAGCCTAGCCAAAGTTTTTTTTTTTTTTTTTGAGCTTGACTTCCGTCTCATTAACTTAACTTCTCAGCATTTTCCTTACCCGCTGACACACTGCGTCACTGAGCAGAAGTCGCGAAGAAAGATAGTCCTGATGATGATGAAATTGGGTTCTGACCATTCCAAATGGGTTTGCTTTTTGCTGCATACAAATCGACCAGTTCTCTGTGGTCGACAAGCTGAGAAAATCTGGTCATTGAAAGGATGATGTTGAAAGCAGTTTGCCAACTATCAGCGTCTTAAATCAATGGCGATCCTTATCAGATCTGTTATAGGCCAGGTTCACGGCGACTTCACTCAAAGGGGATTTACAGATCAGTTACAGGCCGGACTTCACAGCGACTTCACTCAAAGGGGATCTCTGATTTTTTAAAGACCAGACTTCTGCCAAGCCTAAAATGAGGCACCACAGAGCCAGCGAAAGCCCATGGAACTTTCCCCTGGTCTGAACTGAACAGGTAAACATTCTGCCATGCCTGAAAAGGTGATTATCAGAATTCTTTTACTGGCTGGATTTCCGGCGTGAGCCTGAAAGGTGGGATCCCTACATCAGGGTGAAAGCATGCTGAACTAGATGTGACATTCCTTCATAAGCTCGGTTCACATAGCTGCCCACCCCCCTCCATAACTTCCAGGGACAACCTTGCCCAAAACCAGTATTCTGAAAAAATTCCAGGGACACTTATTTTACACGGACGTTTTTCACACGGACGTTTACACACACACATCACAATAACGACTGTACAACACAAACTTTGGTACATGCATGTACTCACCATAAAGCGTTTCATGATGCGGCACATATATATTTCTGCTACAGTTTCCCTTTCTTTGCATGAGGCTGTGATCCTGAACAGCACTAAAGTAATCCACCTACAAGTGCATCGCACACAGTCACTTTCTGGTTGAAAATAGCAATCTTTACTGAACATTTTCAGTCTCTGTCTGTTTGAAAGTATTGTAATATTAAAGTCTTTGCTGTTAAAAAAAAAAAAAAATTGCTGTTGTTGTTATCAAGCTACTGCTGGGGGTGATGGTGCCTGTAGTTGGCACTCTTCAGATCCCGCGTTGGCTGTCAGTGTAGCTCCTCTCCAGTGCTGAGCCAGGTCTACTCTTAGCTACCAAGAGAGCTTCCAAGGTGTCCCCACCCATACTACCCCTGAAGTCAGTTTGGGTCTTTCTCACTCCAGTGAAGATACGTTCACAGTGGCTGAGGAGTGGGGGATGGTCAGGATGTTTAGCATCACTTCTGGCAGAAACTGGAACTCAGCCTCCCCTTCTTCAGTCAGCTTGCTGATTTCCCTCCAGGCAGCATCCACCCTGCTGGTCTCACTGATGCACCTCCCAAGTCAACACTCTGGTATTTGGCGAACTCCAGCTGTAGTGCAGACACGCTGGCATCAGGGTGGAGGAGCTTGGGGTATCTGGTGAGGAAGTACTCCAAAGAAGAGAAATGACTTTCCAGCTGTTTCCGTGGGTTGGCCACCTCTGCATGCAGCAGGAGTTCATCGGAGAGGGGGAGTTTTTTTAAGATGTACTGGCAGCTGACCTTGTAGAATTCCTGGACAGATTTGTAGAATTCTTCAATTCGCTCCTCCTTCAGATTGTGCTTTTGCTTGTTCTGGATGTACTGTCTCGCTTCATCTCCGATGATGAGATCTGACTTCTCCTTGAGGTTGTTGCAGTTTTGATGTCAACCTCTGTGACCGTTTTGTACAGCATGGCTGATGGCTTCACAAATTTGAGAAGCAAGCTGCGAAGAAACTTGTGAAGAGTCTCTCTCAGGACATGTATCAGGGGCTCCTCTGCCTGCAGCTTGGTGTTGACTTCATCAAACTGCTGTATGGCATCAGCCAAGAACTTGGCACACAGCTTGTTGGTGGGTGACTGCAGCTTGACTCTGAGGTTGTGGGCTTTCTTCTTGCTTTCAGAATCAGGGGCATCTTCTTCAGCCTTGAAGAAATCGAACAAGGCGGGCCAGTTTGTGATGAGTTTTGGAAGGCACTTTCCTATGCTGAGCCATCGAGTGCCAACATGTTTCACGATCTTGGACTCCTGCAGATTGTGAAGGACCTGCATGCACTTGAATGCTTTGTAGCGTTTACTGCTTTTGTCTAAGTAATAGTAGATTTCGATGAGGAGTTGACCTATGTCCACGGGCAGGCAGCTTGCACCTTTTTGGGCGGCAATGTGTATGATGAGTGGCACACACAGCCAGAGACGTAGAGGTTTGGTTGCTTTTTCTTCATGAGACCGTACACCCCTTTCACTGCTCCAACCATGACATTGGCATTGTCACATCCTAGTGACAGACAGTTTTCCCAAGGGACATCATGGGCACTCAACTCTGACTGGATAACTTTGAAGATATTCTCCCCTGTTGCGGAACCTTCAACAGCTGGGGACAGCTAGGACATCTGACCTCACTTCCTTGCTTTTAGGATCTACTGTCCGCACAACAAGGGGGAACAGTTTTTCAGCCCTTCTGTCATTGCTGCCGTCAGTTGAGATGGTGAATGGTTGAAGCCTCATCCTCTCCCCAAGGCTGAGAGTTGTTTGAGCTGCCATCTCCTTCACCAGTGCTGTCCCCTTAGTACGTGAACACTGGAATTTCTGGCTATTTCAGAGTCCGGAAACATCACCTTAACAGCCTTGAGCTTTTCCAGGCTATTCATGGACAGGTTAAGTTCAACTGCTAGGTCAAGCATCATTATTTCAGCCCGAATCACAGCTAAATCGAACTTTTCTGAAGATGCAGATTCGTGAAAAAACGATGTCATCTTCAAATTAGCCTTCTCATTGTCTCGTATCTTACTGTTCTTCTTGTGTTTGTCCGTAGCCACATGTCGTTTTATATCATCTCCGCCTCCTGAACCTATCGCTACATCACAAGAGCAGATACCACAGAAAGCGAACGTGTCGAGTTTACCTTGACTCATGAACGGCCATGTCTCCTTATATTTGGGGATAAAAAGTTGCTGTCTCTTCCCTTTTTTGGGTTTAGAAGGCCCAGGTAGCGATTCCGCGGCACGTTTCGACGCCATTTTGCAGCCAGGAAGGAACAGGTTACGACTTCGCGCATGCGTAGTGCAGGAGTTTGTCGAAGCCAAGATGTTGTCTGCTACTGTTATGTTCGTTCGTCTTTCGTGTTTTACTCGGTGTATTGTTGGCTATAAAGTCTGTTTTAGAGAAATGGATGGAAAAATAGTGGTTTTGGTCTTCACAGCAAAGATGCTTTGAATGTTTTCAGCGCAAAAAGGCATGATCGATGCCAAAATTTGATTTCCCGGGACACCCCTATCAAAAACAGTATTCCCGGGACAGGTGCCGACTTTTTACCAAAACCCGGACGAAATACGGGTTTACTCCGGGACAGTGGGCAGCTATGGGTTCATTTTCATTAAGAAAATGACGCAATCGATACATGACGTCTTTCGCTCTGCGCTGGATTAATATTTCTATGTCCAAACGACAAAACTAATTGTTAGTTTTTGCTTCACGGCAGTACGTTTATAATTTCAAGCGTCATGCAGACTTGCATTTGTATTAATAATAAAATGATTTACAATTGTAGGGCATCGAAAACCGTCGTACTGACCAATCACGACTGTCCAAGTGGCAGTAGTGTCTCTGTCCGCGCATGTGCGGTAGATAGTAGCCGTTGAATCCTGCCAACTTGGACAGCCCGGAGGTCGTGGATTGGCTCCGTAGAAAAGGTCTCATTATCGGAAGAGCAAGTAACCTTTTGAAGACATCAGTCTAGGCCGGACTGAAGGGGCACCACAGAGCATTCGACAGCACCCGCAACTCTTTCGGGGAGAGTCTGAACGAGTCTCATCGCTCCGTGGGCGAGTCGAAAACTGTGGGCACTAAGGCTGCGTTGAGGTAAATAGGTCTAAATCATTGTTTTTCGTATAGAGCAACAAAATCTATTTCAACATAATCGCATTAAGGCACATTTACCAGTTCAATAATATTTTGCGCGCGCGATCATTTAATATGCTCTGAATTAAATATTTCCCGGGTTTTTACCGGTCAACACGTATGATTGATCGTAGAGCTGTCATCTTCATCTGTTTGCTCTCATCATATCGTGTTGCCATGTACTAATCCATAGTATGTAAATTTCCCTATTTCAGCTCACCGTTGTATGCAACCATATTTAGAAGATTGTGATATTTGTGTGAATGCAGATTTATTATTTAAAGAATCGTAAACGAGTTCAAGTTATGAACGAAGCATTTTCATGGATCTAAGTGATCTGTATAATATGAAGATTAACGCCATTTGATTTAATCCATTCAAGGATAAATATGATTGTAATTCATCAAGCACTAAGCCCTTGGCGAATAACTCAGTCAAGGCAGATTGGAATATTCGTATACATTTTTCCTTCTTTGTTGATGAGCTTCATCGTAAAGCGATTTTTGAAGGAAATCAATTGTAAATGATAGAGCAAGCTAGTGCAATTGTAAAGTGTGTTTAGAACGTGTGATGGATGGAATAGTGATGTGCCACCATAGTGCAAGATCTAAGACAATTGTTATCTTGCAGGTCTCGTCTCATCTCGTCTGGTTTCATCTCACACCCGTTTATTCCTACTCCTGTTTTACACCACTCCTCTCATCTTCACCTTCGGCACACGTCTTTATCCCGCTACATCCTTCGTCGGGAGGAACGTGCTGGTGTGTCGACCTTACCGAGATCTGGAAGAGAACTGTGAACGTCAGCGGAACTCCGGAACGCTACACAATTTCCGTGAAGCTGAGTGACAATCACATAAACACATCCCTCCTATCCAAGCACGCCATAACACACTCAGACATTTTTTTCTTACATATATATCATCTTGTGCATGACTACATTTCTTTTGTGTGTATCCTCCGGAAGATATTTTTGTAGCACGAGCAGACAGTCTTATTCGTGCTACTGCAAGAAGTGTAGGGAAGAAGGACAGAGACTTTGTCGTTATTGGTGTATGTGCATGATTTATTTCTTTTTATATGTAACTCATTTCATAGGCAACAAACGGCCCATCAACATACAAAGCAACCAACGACATATTCACCGCAGATCATCATCATCTTTATTCATACTTATTAAATTCAGTTGTTGAATCAAAGATCAAACCTCTTGATTACATCTGTGGAAAGAAAGTGAAGGGTGTGGACGAAAGCTTGACTTTCCTACTACGGTCTACCCGTTCTTGCCTGAGCACTCAACCATCATTTATGAATGGGGTCTTATTAAAACGTCACATATTATTTGGGGGCTCATCCCGGGGATCTTTCGATCTGAAAGTACCTGGAGGTCAGTGACGCAGGCAAGGATTGTAGACCGCAACCTTCACTCTTTTTCCAGTGGGAGGTTGGGCGGTGTGCTCTATGATCTATTATATGTGTTGACCATCTAAACATATAAATAGAAAAATTTAAATTTCACATTTTTTTGTTCATAAATCATTTGTATTCATTTCGTTAGTTGCGACGCTATTTGTTCATTATTTCCCTAATTTTTAGAAAAGGCCTCAACACCAGAACAGAGAAAGAAAACACCTTGGCCAATTCACGTCATATTTACCACGACATAATTTAACTTCTTATTAGATCTATTTTACTAGATCTGTTGTGAAGAAGATTTGATTCAAGTTGCCAGTTAGTGCAATCTTGACTTTACTGCATTGGAATTGTGCAGTGGTGTTGTATTTGTGTCGGATTGGGACACAGTGATCAGAGTAAAGTATTGATACTCTAAAGCGGCATTTCAACGTAAGCTATTAACGTGGGTGCGACGTGGCACCACGGGCTATTTTGCGGGCGCCGTATTGTTTTCGTACGTACGATATTGGAGATAATTTTTCAGCACGTCCGTTCGTCAGTTAGCACGTTCGTTCCGTAGCTGTGTGTGCAAACCGTGGTTTGGTTTGTTGACGTGTTTTGAATACACGTGTTTGGGGTTTCGAGTGTTGTTATCCCCATTTTTACTACACGGGGTTGTGTAAGTGTGTTTCCCAGTCGTGGTGGGAAAGTTGTTTCCTTACACTCTGTGTTTTTGGAACGTGTGTCAATATCATTTGGCATTAACGCGTGACGGTATTCGGTTTCCGCGGTTATTTGTACTGTTAAATTTGTTAAGACATCAGGACTTGCAGTGGTAGGCAACATGCCGACAGGAAAGTCCCGACGTCAGGCATCTGCCACTGACGAAAGTCAGTCTCAACAAATTCAGACTAGTGCGCAGTTCCGACAATGGAAAGCCGAGGCACTAGAGCTAGGCCTAAAAGGAGCAGAACTCGCTCTTTACATCGAGAAAAAGGAACGCGAGGAAAGAGAACGAGAGAAGGAACGTGAGGAAAGAGAACGAGAGAAGGAGCGTGAAGAAAGAGATCGAGAAGAAAGAAAGGAGCGTGAAAAAGAGATCGAGAAGAAAGAGGGGCCGAGAGACAATTACAGCTAGAGTTAGCTAGAGTTAAAGCAGGAAGCAGTGGTGATGCTCAACCAAGTGCTAGCGCCCAATCCATTCTTCAGACTGTAGTCTCGGCTAAGGTCAAGTTACCTTACTTAGAAGACAAGGACGACCTTGAGTCATATTTGACTCAGTTTGAAAAGGTGGCAGTCATTAATGGATGGAATGAGGAGGAATGGGGGTGCCAGGTTAGCTCCATTACTCAAGGGCAGAGCTAGGGAAGCGTATGTAAAACTACCCGCGGCAGAGTCGGCGGACTATAACCTCATCAAACAGGCACTTTTGCATAAGTATCAACTGAGTGCTGGTCATTACAGACAGAAGTTTCGTACAGCACGCAAAGAGAGCACTGATACGTCATTGTCACTATGGGATCGTTTGTCTATGTGGCTAGAGAGGTGGTTGAATTTGTCCAACAGGACAGAAAAGGATTTAAAAGAAATGTTAATCCTAGAAAAAGTTTCTGGAAGCATTGCCTTTTGATCAGGCGAGATTTGTCAGGGAGAGAGATCCACAGACTGGAAAGGAAGCTGTTGCAGCAGCAGATCTATTTGAACAGACGAGACTTGTGGAGAGGAGCTATCGTGAGAGTAAACCTGATCATCGTAGGTATGGTCATGGGAGTGATAACAGAGGTCCACACAAGGAAGCTCGGAAGGAGGATAAGCCAAGGGGATCTGTACCTGACAGGGGTGGCAACGACAGGAGAAATTATCGCTTCCAGATAAAATGTTACGATGTGGAGGACCACATCACCAGAGGGAGTGCACACAGAAGAGAAATGACACAGCAATGTGTACTACGACAGCGGCTGCACAATGCCCAACTAAAAGATGATCAACAGTTGTGTGATAGTTGAAAAGGGGATTGAATTCAACCCTTATTGCACGGTAGAAGTTGAAGGAGAAACGGTGGATGCTGTGAGAGATACAGGCTCTACCATGACGATCGTGAGGAAGGACTTAGTTCCAGAACATTGTTACACCAGGTCAGAAAAAGAGGTATCACTGGCATCGTCATCAGTCAAACAGAATCTTCCTGTGGCGAGCGTACATATGGAGACTCCCTGCTTTTCAGACAAGACTGAAGTACTCGTTATGGAAAAACCCATTTGCCCAGTATTGATTGGAAATACCCGCAAGCAAAAAAGAGGAGGGATCATTAATGTACCCGTTTCCCCATCCAAGCGGCAGCAGTTACCGGCAAGCAGATGAAACCGCTCAAGATCAAGAAGCAACTTGCAGCATTGTATCTCCTGCAGAGTTGAAGGAAAAAACAGATGAAAGACCCATCACTCCAGAAGTTGTTTGAGTTGGCCCGTAAACCAGACAACGCACGTACCAGCAAAACAGGTGTTGAAACATCGTTTATGATCAAGAAGGGAATACTATATAGGAAGGTGCGTACACCAACGACGCAGCACACCCAAGTTGTGGTACCCAGGAAACTGAGATCTAACGTACTACAAGTAGCTCATGACATACCTATGTCTGGACACCTCGGTGTAAGGCGTACGAAAGAGGTCTGCTACATGATTTCTTTTGGCCAGGAGTGGAAGGTGACGTCAAAAGATATTGTGCGTCATGCGATACGTGTCAGAGATGTATCGGCAGAAATAGTATTAGGAAAGCGCCAGTTCAGCGGATGCCGCTGATCGAAAAAACCGTTCCATCGTGTTGCAGTGGACATCATCGGACCCATCAACCCCATGTCATCATCAGGGAAGAGATACATTCTCACCGTCATCGATTATGCTACGCGCTACGCAGAGGCAACAGCACTCCGTAACATCAACACAGAAGCAGTGGCTGAAGCTTTGTGGGAAATCTGGACGCGAGTGGGAATACCAACACAAATTCTCACGGACAGAGGTAGTCAATTTCTTTCTGGGACGATGCAAGAGGTCAACAGACTCTGAACATTAAAGGTATCACCACAACGCCATACCACGCTCAGACCAACGGACTCGTGGAAAGATTTAATGGCACGTTGAAGGTCATGTTGAAGAAACTTTGTTTAGACCCAACCCAAAGAATGGGACAGATTTCTTCCTGCAGTATTGTTCGCTTACAGAGAAGCACCACAAGAATCACTCAAGTTCTCACCATTTGAACTATATATGGGAGACACGTGCGGTGGACCAATGCAGGTCTTAAAACAAATATGGACAGACGAGGAGCTGGAGACAGACGTCAGAACAACGGCGGAATATGTCATCGATCTGAAGGAGAGATCGAAGAACATGCAAGATAGCTCGTGACAATCTGGACAAGGCTGCCGGACGACAAGCGAAGCACTAACAACAGGAAAACGAAGATGAGACATCTCATTCCTGGGAACAAAGTATTAGTGCTACTTCCACGAAACATAACAAGCTCCAGTTAACATGAAAGGACCGTACACCATTTCCAGAAGAGTCAATCCCGTTGATTACAAGATTGAGATCAACGGCAAGGAGAAGACATATCACATCAATCTCCTCAAAGAGTACTTTGAAAGAGAAGGATTGAAACAACAGGAGTACGTCGCAGTTGTCATGCAGGAGGAGGATCATGAAGAGTATCTGAAATGACCATATACCACTCATACCTTTGAAGAGAACCGAGGACTCCGCAATGTCGTGTATGGACCACAGCTATCCAGGGAACAGAGGACAGAGCTGGAAAACATTGTTCGTCGTCATGACGAAATCATACCGATTTGCCAGGCGAAACCAATCTAGTTACCTGCGAATTGAGACTGGCATCACAACAACCAGTGAAGGTACATCAGTTTCCCGGTGCCACACTCTCAAATAGAAACGGTTGAAAAAGAGGTTGATCAAATGCTAGCCATGGGAGTGATAGAACCAGCCATATTTTCCATACAATGCGCCCATTGTATTGGTTAAGAAGAAAGACTCGACAGTCAGGTTCTGTATCGATTACAGGAGACTGAATCTCATGACAGAATTCGACGCAGAGCCACTACCAGACATCGAAACGATCTTTGCAAAGATCGGAAAAGCGAAATACTTTTCCAAAATTGATCTGTCGAAGGGGTTCTGGCAGATTCAAATGAACGAAAAAGACAAGCCAAAGACAGCTTTTAGTACCCCCAAGGGACAGTATCAGTGGGACGTATGCCCTTGGCATGAGGAACGCAAGTGCCGTGTTCACAAGGATGATGAGGAAATTATTGAGTGACATGAAATCAAAGATGTCCACAACTTTTATTGATGATATTTTAATCGCTTCTGAGACTTGGGAGGAACATGTTGAGGCAATCAAAGCCGTACTTAAGAGACTGCAAGGGGCAGGGCTCACTGCGAAACCATCCAAATGCTTTTTTGGATTCCATGAAATACCGTTCTTAGGACATCAGGTTGGACGAGGTCAGGTCAGGCCAGAGGCGGACAAGCTAGAAAACTTTAGAAAGCCGAAAGACGAAGGACCAAGAAAGAGCTCAGGTCATTCCTGGGTTTGGCAGGATATTATCGGAAATTTGTTCCGAACTTCGCCATGATTGCTGTACCATTGACAGATCTGACAAAGAAAGACCAGCCGGAGAAGATTGTATGGTCAGAGGCATGTGAGAAGGCCATGAGGACGCTGAAGAACAAACTCGTCAGCGCACCTATCATGCGGTTGCCAGACAGAGAAAAGCCCTACGTGCTACGCACAGACGCCAGCGATCTGGGACTGGGAGCAGTTCTACTTCAAGAGCATGACGGAATGCTACAGCCAGTGGCTTACGCCAGTAAAAGCTCAACAAGCCCGAAAGGAACTACGCCACAGTAGAGAAAGAATGCTTGGCAGTCGTGTGGGCAGTCAAAAAGTTTGAGCCGTATCTCTACGGTACGAACTTTATACTGGAAACAGACCATCAACCCTTGCAATGTCTGAAAAAGAACAAGACTGCAAATGGTCGCCTGTTACGTTGGGCAATACTCCTGCAAGATCATGATTTCACAATCAGAGTCATCGCTGGAAAAGATAATGTCGGTGCAGACTACATGAGCAGAAGTACAGTCGTTGAAGAGTAAAGCACTCTGGAATCCTGCAAATGTAATATATTGAGAAATGCAAAAGAGTTGTGCATAATTTGATTGTTTAATCCTGTATTTGACTTATTAATGGACTGTCACCTTTCTTAGTGTTTTGCTTAAATAGGATTTTTCGCTAAGTAGGGGGGTATTTGTGACATTCATTCATAAGCTCGGTTCATTTTCATTAAGAAAATGACGCAATCGATACATGACGTCTATTCGCTCTGCGCTGGATTAATATTTCTATGTCCAAACGACAAAACTAATTGTTAGTTTTTGCTTCACGGCAGTACGTTTATAATTTCAAGCGTCATGCAGACTTGCATTTGTATTAATAATAAAATGATTTACAATTGTAGGGCATCGAAAACCGTCGTACTGACCAATCACGACTGTCCAAGTGGCAGTAGTGTCTCTGTCCGCGCATGTGCGGTAGATAGTAGCCGTTGAATCCTGCCATCTTGGACAGCCCGGAGGTCATGGAATTGGCTCCGTAGAAAGGTCTAATTATCGGAAGAGCAAGTAACCTTTTGAAGACATCAGTCTAGGCCGGATGAAGGGGCACCACAGAGCATTCGACAGCACCCGCAACTCTTTCGGGGAGAGTCTGAACGAGTTCCAATCGCTCCGTGGGCGAGTCGAAAACTGTGGGCACTAAGGCTGCGTTGAGGTAAATAGGTCTAAATCATTGTTTTTCGTATAGAGGGAACAAAATCTATTTCAACATAATCGCATTAAGGCACATTTACCAGTTCAATAATATTTTGTGCGCGCGATCATTTAATATGCTCTGAATTAAATATTTCAGGTTTACCGGTCAACAACGTATTGATTGATCGTAGAGCTGTCATCTTCATCTGTTTGCTCTCATCATATCGTGTTGCCATGTACTATCCATAGTATGTAAATTCTATTTCAGCTCACGTGTATGCAACCATATTTTGAAGATGTGATATTTGTGTGAATGCAGATTTATTATTTAAAGAATCGTAACGAGTTCAAGTTATGAACGAAGCATTTTCATGGATCTAAGTGATCTGTATAATATGAAGATTAACGCCATTTGATTTAATCCATTCAAGGATTAAATATGATTGTAATTCATCAAGCACTAAGCCTTGGCGAATAACTCAGTCAAGGCCCGATTGGAATATTCGTATACATTTTTCCCTTCTTTGTTGATGAGCTTCATCGTAAAGCGATTTTTGAAGGAAATCAATTGTAAATGACAGAGCAAGCTAGTGCAATTGTAAAGTGTGTTTAGAACGTGTGATGGATGGAATAGTGATGTGCCACCATAGTGCAAGATCTAAGACAATTGTTATCTTGCAGGTCTCGTCTCATCTCGTCTGGTTTCATCTCACACCCGTTATTTCCTACTCCTGTTTTACACCACCCTTCATCTTCACCTTCGGCACACGTCTTTTTCCCGCTACATCCTTCGTCGGGAGGAACGTGCTGGTGTGTCGACCTTACCGAGATCTGGAAGAGAACTGTGAACGTCAGCGGAACTCCGGAACGCTACACAATTCCGTGAAGCTGAGTGACAATCACATAAACACATCCCTCCATATCCAAGCACGCCATAACACACTCAGACATTTTTT
This sequence comes from Conus ventricosus, assembly GCA_018398815.1. Classification (NCBI taxonomy): domain Eukaryota; kingdom Metazoa; phylum Mollusca; class Gastropoda; order Neogastropoda; family Conidae; genus Conus; species Conus ventricosus. Next base: position 27,320 of record JAFLJL010001834.1, on the reverse strand, counting down.
TTCTTACATATATATCATCTTGTGCATGACTACATTTCTTTTGTGTGTATCCTCCGGAAGATATTTTGTAGCACGAGCAGACAGTCTATATTCGTGCTACTGCAAGAAGTGTAGGGAAGAAGGACAGAGACTTTGTCGTTATTGGTGTATGTGCATGATTTATTTCTTTTATATGTAACTCATTTCATAGGCAACAAACGGACATCAACATACAAAGCAACCATACGACATATTCACCGCAGATCATCATCATCTTTATTCATACTTAATTAAATTCATTGTTGAATCAAAGATCAAACCTCTTGATTAATCTGTGGAAAGAAAGTGAAGGGTGTGGACGAAGCTCGACTTTCCTACTACGGTCTATCGTTCTTGCCTGAGCACTCAACCATCATTTATGAATGGGGTCTTATTAAAACGTCACACTAGAGCAACACAGGTTAAAATCACATTCGACTGGGAATTACTCGTTCGTTAACAGTATATTTCATTGAGTAGCCTACATATGACATGAAGCAGAGTAACCTTTTTGGGGGTGGAGGAGTGGGGTGGGGGGGGGAGGGGGGGGAAGAGGGGAGCACTGTATGGATGGTCTATTAAAAGAGTATGGGTAAAGGAAAGTTTCTGGGTGAGCGAGCTGGGGGAGAGAGAGTGATTTATATGAAAAAAAATGCTCAGGTATTTCTGTTTTGAATGTTCTTACATTTTCTAAAAATCATGTTTCAAGAGCATTTTTTTTGTTTTTGTATTTTTTTTTCTTTTCTGAAAATACAAACAAAAAAACTTAGCTATTTTGTTTCCTTCATTTTTTTTTTCAAATCTGAAACCCCGCATTTTCCCCCGCCCAGAATTTTGTCAGACATTTAATTGGAGAATGCAAGTTTTCTTGCATGTGGAAACACACACACACACACACACACACACACACACACACAAAACACAGGCAGGGTTGTAGCAGTGGGGGTGGGGATTGGGATGGAAAGGCAAGGCCAGGGTGAGAAGATTAAATCCAAACTCAAGTCAATTCCTCTAGCTGATTAAACCGATATACAACAGTCTGAAAAAAGAATTTAGGACAAGTAATACAAATCAGTCCCCCCCCCCCCCCCCCCCCCTAAAATCTGTAGAAACAAATTTTCTAATTTCATGGGTGTGCATTAACCCCGTAACATCGGTGACTGGACTGTGGCCAACATGGTCACAGTCCTGTCAGTTGAAGGTGCATTACAAGACAAAAACAAGATAGCTTCAGATACTGGATAAGGAATAACTGCCAGATTTCACCACTGGTATCCGTTAAAACATTTATCATGCACACTGCCTGGGGACACCTGTGCTAGTTTGGGACAGCGCGATGGTTTGGCTGTGAACTGTACTCAGTCACTTGTCTTTCTCATCTGCTTGGAAACAGAAGTCTGCACTGCCCCAAAATGACACAGAACAAAGCAGCTCGTTCTGAACCTATGGAAACAGAAAACATGTAACAGACAAGTCGTTTTCTTCTCAAGAAAGAAAAACGAAAAATTTCAAACTGCAAGGGTGACACTTTGAAAATCTGAAAAAACTGAAATGAGGCAGGGGTCCAGGGGCCGCCCCGGCCCCGGCGGGGAAAACTTTTTCTACCAGCACAATGGCGCGACGTAGGCTAACAAAGATCGCTGGACCTGTGTTGTCTTCAACGATAGAGAGCGCTTCCTCATTTCCGGTCGTCTGCTGCAGTGCTGCTCCGGTCATAATACCGCCGATTCAATTGTTTTTCCCAAAAAACTTTTTTTTTTTTTGGGGGGGGGGGGGGGAAATAACGAAACTTGAAAAATGGAATTTTCGTCTGGGGCCTTGCCGAGAAAACGGACTTCAGTCACCCAGGCGGAAGACTGGCACCCATGAAACTGCCTTTAGGTGAATTTTCAGGTTTAAAAAAAAAATCTTTTATTCAACACAACTAACACACACATTCATTCAAGCACACATGTACTATGAACACTCAACCACCTCCACTTACCCCCCCCTCTCCATGACCTAATTCCTTCTTTACAGTTTCAAGTATAACTTCACGGTCACGTCGTTGCTAGGCCCGCGTGAGCTGTGGCGGCACATGACGCCGTTGCTTGCAGCGACTGTAGCGCGACAGTGCCAGCAACACATCCAGCACCGCCAGACCCGACACCGCTTGGTTCCACTTGTTTGTACCTACGACAATGACATCACACCGCTATAGCATCCCAGACTTGTTTACCTTAAAAATGCGTTGGTTTACCTTAAACGCAGAGCCACCGGCCACTCTCGCTCTACATAGAAATAGTTCTAACACGGAGGACCCAAATCACATTTGAGCTGGATATACGGCACTGAACTCCAAACAAACATTTCTCTTGAAGTTAGGCCAATACCAAGAATGAGACGGACAAGCTCAGCTTCATCATGGCCACCACAGTCTGCAGCACCCTGCAACGCTGCAGCACCCATGGTAACGCTGCAGCACCCATGTAACCGCAGCAGCCCACCTTGTGCATTTTCCCGACTGAAGGTTCTTTAATGCCTCACTGACCGGCCTATTTTGTGAGAAATTCTTGCTCTATCAACACTTTATTTTCTTTTTCTCTGTATTTTTCTGGGTGTGTAGCCCCACATATCCTTGTGCACTCTTGTTTCAGTTTCATCAAGGAGGCGTCACTGCGTGCGGACTAGTCCATATATGCTACACCACATCCGCTAAGTTTTGAGACCACACTACGCATGATTTGAAGCTGATGAATTAATGAATTAACAACAAAGATGAGACAATTGAAGAAGAGGGTCTCCTGGTTTACGACTCGCGGATGTCTGACCTACGCATTAGCCCAACGCGCTGGTGAGACCTTGAGTGCCTACCTACCGTTTTTTTTGGGTATGTGTGTGTAGTGAATGTACACGTGTGTGTGTATGGATGTGTGGGCACCGGCCCATGTGTGTGCGTGGGCGCATGTGTGTGAATTCTGACATGCTCTTTAAGTGGCAGACTGAACATGAACAGAGTTAGCACGCACCATTCACCCACTGATCACAGCTCTCGACTCGGCACACCAAGACTCCACCATGGTTACATTCCACAGTCGCAATTACAACTTTCCCCTTTGCAGAATTTTTTTTTCAATGTTGGCAATGTCTTCTTTATGTTCATCATGCTTCTTTTTTCTTTTATTTGTAAACATATACACAAAATACGCTAAAATCTTAAGGGAGAACAGTCTAGTATCCTCTTTAAAAAAAAAAATGTCTCAGTGAAACTTTACATCAAGACACACATGCATTTTACCTGTGTCAAAACTCAAAGTCATGCGAGGAACAGCACCTAAGGATGAAATCACCAACAAGAAAAACACTCAAGAGTAAGGACACTGATAATGCCCAGCCTCCTCTGTGTATAACAGAGACGGATGTTGACAGATCTCAAACGAAAAAAAAAAAAAAAAATCCATGTGCTCAAGACTAAAGGGTCTGGATGGATTCTCCATACCTCGTGCAATGAACATGAAGCAAAAGACCTGGCCCGTCAGCATGTCGACCATATTGAAACGTACATGTTTCACTAAACCTCTCCCGGCTGGTATCTATTGCTCTAAGCCTACCTTGGCATCCCTGCCCAAGGCCATTTTATACGATACAGTGGAGAGTGGACATCTATGAAGCAGACTGAGAACGCCTTGGATGGACAATGCAAACGATGGACTGGGTACAATAACATCTGCCCTGTCCTGCATGACTGAGGTGAAAAGGCTGTGGAAATTCCATGATGCCCAAATGACTGAGGTGAAAAGGCTGTGGAGATTCCATGATGCCCAAATGACTGAGGTGAAAAGGCTGTGGAAATTCCATGATGCCCAAATGACTGAGGTGAAAAGGCTGTGGAAATTCCATGATGCCCAAATGACTGAGGTAAAAAGGCTTGTGGAGATTCCACGATGCCCGTTCAGCTGTCAGGGCATCCCTGATACTTACAGGACTATTACCAGAAAAAGAAGAGTTATGGACTATCTTTTTTCTTGTACTTGTCCACATGAAAAGTCATTATAGCTAGAGCAAAACCTGTCCACCACCGGTAAAGATACTGTTCTAAAAAGTGTAAACACCAAGAGAAATTAAGCTGTCAGTGTCGATCGTCAGTCAGAAGCGTCCCCTCTACCCCATCTCCCTCCTCCTTCCTGCACGTGATACTGTTGCAGACCTGTTTACCCCCCCAAATGTCTTGGAGTAGCTGAGATATCCAAAAATAGTAGCAGGGGTATGAAAAGTAGTAGCAAATGCGAGGCCCGCCTGGCCGAAGCCCCAACAGTCTAGGGGGTCTGGGGGAGCGCTGTAAGCTCCCCCAGCGGGGTCCGGGCGGAGCCCCGGCCGCTGACGCTTTTCCTGCATTCTAAGGTAAAAATAATGTCCTCTACATATGTCTTTGACAGGCTAAAGTGTCTTTCTGCATGAAATCAAAATAGTATAATGTTGTCTTTTTTTCTTTTCTTCCCATATGTATATACAGTGGAAATCGGTTACCTCAAAATTTAGGGGACTAAATAATTGTTTTGAGCAATCCGTTTTTTGAGGTAACCAGTTGATGATATTTTGATATTACTATATAGTACTACTATGACCGTATAATTCAATCTTTTTCACAAGTGTGCATATTGTAAGAGCAACCTTCAAGGGAAACAAAAACATAACTAGTTTACTTACACTTCTTTCTTAGATTGCCTTCTTTGTGTGCGTATAAATTAATGAGTATTCATGTGACTGTGTGTGTGTGAGAGCGAGAGAGAGAGAGAGAGAGAGAGAGAGAGAGAGAGAGAGAGAGGCAGTTGGTGCATTATATCTAGAAACAAAGATCGTACTTCCAGCGATTTTAGAGTCAGGACACATAGCTTGTATGGCTTTTGCAAATCTCCCAGCTGATGCAAGGGAAAGATTTGACTCGACGATTAGCCGGCACAAGATGGCTTCTGCTTTTGTGACATCGTCGTCGATGGAACTGGAGGGGCCTGCCTTTGCTCGTCGCGAACAAAAAATGAAGTAATGGCTGCACTCTTTACACCTGCTAGTTCTTTGTGCGCCTGAGTGCCAACGTGTTTTTTGCAGTCATTGAGGCCGCCGTGTTTCACTGAAAAATGAGTTGCATATCGTGCAGTGTGCGAACTCGGCTCCTCTCGTTGAAGGAACGAGACAAGTGTAGGCTTCATGATGGCTTTTGGTAAATTTCTGTCCTGCTTTACGGTGTTTATTTGCCGAGTTTGACTGCTTCTTAGAATTGTTCCTCCTGCTCCATCAATATTAAATCATCCTCATCATCTGTTTCATGCCGTTTCCGCTTGTCTAATGTCCATTGTGAATTTGTCTCTGCAGATGAAAGGACAAAACACACGGCACGACGGCGAGACGTGAAAGTGGGTCAAAGAGCTGTGTTCAGGAGAGCCGATTTTTCAGCGCGACAGCGGACTGCGCGGCAGTGTATAATGCAGTAACTTAGGCGGGCGTGCTTTAAAACTTGAACAGTCAAACTGCTGGCGAGAAAAAAACTTGGATCGGCGCAAAAACTTGGATCGGCACTGGGATCGGCGCGCAAGAAATTGCAGAGCAGAAAATGAACAGAAAGCGTAGTTTATTTTTATGGTCGTAGCATCGTAGCACAAGTGCCAAATTCGGGTTTGCTACGCCAAAATCGTAGAGTAAACAGTCTGCTGTTTGCAGCTCGACAGTTACCATCAACACTAATACCAATTTCTCCATAACGAGTCTCTCTCTCTCTGCATGCCTCTGTGTGAATGCGTTTACAGTGACCTCATCAACTCTCCATGCGATCTCGCGTTCAAGAGCTGACTCAGGCAATTATAGCAGTGATCTTTTTTATAATTTCAGTGTCATGATTTTCAGCTCTAGGTGTTGCCTGCTGATAGAACTGCAGATGCAAGTGTGTGTGTGTGTGTGTGTGTGTGTGTGTGTGTGTGTGTGTGTGTGTGTGTGGTGTGTGTGTGTGTGTGTGTGTGTGTGTGTGGTGTGTGTGTGTGTGTGTGTGTTACGTGTGCAGTGTGTGTATGTGGGGGAGGGGACGGATACTAAAAAGGATATTTTTTCTTTTGAACGGGTACAAACAGCCTGTTCAACAACTGGTGACTTACAACAGAACAGGCTCGCAAAATGTATAACCTGATCCTTGTCAGCACGGGTTTCTTGAAGGAAAGTATTGTTTTCAAAAAGATACAGCTCCTCTGGGCTTTGGACCCACTAATCTCCCACACAAACCATCCCATCTTTCACTCTTGCCGCACTCTAAAAAAGATACAGCTCTCTGGGCTTTGGACCCACTAATCTCCCACACAAACCATCCCATCTTTCACTCTTGCCGCACCTCTAAAAAAGATACAGCTCTCTGGGCTTTGGACCCACTAATCTCCCACACAAACCATCCCATTCTTTCACTCTCGCCGCACCTCTCATCAAAGCTGTGGAAGATGCGTCTCATGATGTCCTTCAGTGCTGCATCCTTCCTCTCCTCGGCGTCCGTCAGCTCAGCCAGCCAGCTGTCGATCTTTGTTGTGCGGTAGCGCTTCGCTCCCTTCTTGGATGACATCACCTCGTATTCTTCGGGCACCTTTTTGAAGGCTGCCTCCGGCACTTCCATCTGGTAGCGGTTCTTGCCGCTGCCCCAGTACACAAGTGTCTGCCAGGAAAACAACAGTTTACAAGTCATTTGTGCGGTTTTGATTCAAGTAATGAGGGGTGGAGAGCACAGCCAGTGTGGACAGAATCAAGATGTAGTCAAGAAATCGCCTGCCACAAACACACCTGTATACCTGCCACAAACACACCTGTATCACCTGCCACAAACACACCTATATCACCTGCCACAAACACACCTATAGCACCTGCCACAAACACACCTATATCAAGCACAGAAAGACACGGGAGAGGAACAAACACACCTATATTACCTGCCACAAACACATCTATATCACCTGCCACAAACACACCTATATCACCTGCCACAAACACACCTATATCAAGCACAGAAAGACACGGGAGAGAAACAAACACACCTATATTACCTGCCACAAACACACCTATTACCTGCCACAAACACACCTATATTACCTGCCACAAACACACCTATATCAAGCACAGAAAGACACGGGAGAGGAACAAACACAGAGGGGGGGAGGGGGGGGGGGGGGGGGGCGCGGAGAGAAAGAGACAGACAGAAACAAATCACTCCCCAGGTCCTGAAATAAGAACCACAAACTAAACACCTGTTTCAACACCACTCCATCATGCCCCCCATACGCACTCCTTCACAAAAAACATATTTCCCCCCCCCGATCATGTTAGACACTTCCGTCACAAACGTCAATCATGCCCCCTCCCCCATAGTCCCGACACTTCCGTCCAAAAAACAAATTTTTCTCTACCGGCACCCCTAAATCACCCCTACCCCTAAAACACCAAAATTACACCTTATAACTTCCAAAAAACCCCCCCCCCCCCCTAACTTCCAAACAACCCCCCCAACCCCGAAAACCCCCCCTTTTTTCCCTTTTCCCCCCCATTTTCCCCCCCCCCCCAAAAAAACCCCCTTCACCCTTTGGACTGCCCCCCCCCCCCCGCATAACCCCCAATTTTTCTGCTACATTTTCCCCCTTTCCTTTCCCCTGAGGCTGGGTCCGAACACCCTAAAGTAATCCCTCAGTGCTGCACCTCCTTCGGTTAAAAAATACCCAATCTTTACTGAAACTTTTTCGTCTCTGTCTGTTTGAAAGTTTTTAAATTTTTAAAGTCTTTGCGTTAAAAAAAAAAAAAAATTGCTTTTTGTTTAATTTTCTGGGGGGGTGATGGGCTGTAGTTGGACTCTTCGCCCGCGTTGGGCTGCGTGTGTCCTCTGTGCGAGCCGGGTTACTCTTAGTACAAAGGCCCCCGGTGCCCCCCCAAACTACCCCTGAAGTCAGTTTGGGTCTTTCTCACTCCAGTGAAGAACGTTCCGGGCTGAGGGTGGGGGATGGTCGGGATGTTTGCTCATTCTGGCAGAAACTGGAACTCGCCCCCCCTTTTTCAGTCGTTGCGTTTCCCCCCCGGCGCATCCCCCTGGGGTCTCACTGTGCCCCCCCCAGTAACACTTGGTTTTTTGGCAAAAACCCAGCTGTGGCAGACACGCTGGCTGGGGTGGAGGGGGGGGGTTCTGTGGGAAGCTCCAAAGAAAGAAATGTTTTTCCCGCTGTTTCGTGGGTTGGCCCCCTCGCTGCGCGGAGTTCATGGGAGAGGGGGGTTTTTTTTAAGATTCTGGCAGCTGACTTGTAATTCCTGGACGTTTGTAAAATTTTTCCCCTTCGCTCCTCCTTCGATTGGCTTTGCTTTTCGGTGTACTGTTCTTTTTCATCCCCGATGGGGAACTGACTTCTCCTTGGGTTTTGGCGTTTTATGTCAACCTGGGGGCCTTTTTTGTACAGCAGGGCTGAGGTTCAAAAATTTGGGAAGAAGCTGCGAAAAAACTTGTGAAGGTCTTCTCAGGACATGTTCGGGGCCCCTCTGCCTGCAGTTTGGTGTTGACTTCATCAAACTGCTTTTGGGCATCAGCCAAACTTGGCACACAGCTTGTTGGGGGTGTGCAGCTTGACTCAGGTTTGGGGCTTTCTTTTTGCTTTCAGAATCAGGGCACTTCTTCGCCTTAAAGAAATCGAAAAAGGCGGGCCAGTTTGTGATGAGTTTTGGGAAGGCACTTTCCATGCTAGCCACGAGTCCCAAAACAGTTTCACGTTTGGACTCCGCAGATTGTGAAGGCCCTCTGCCTTGATGTTTTGTAGCTTTTACTGCTTTTGTCTAAGTAATTTTTGATTTCGATGGGGATTCCTTGTCCCGGGCCGGCAGTTTTGCCCTTTTGGGCGGCAATGGTATGGGGGCACACACACCGGACGAGAGGTTTGGTTGCTTTTCTTCGGCCGTACCCCCCTTTCACTGCCCCCATGACTTGGCTTTGTCACCCCAGTGACAGCATTTTTCCCAAGGGCACTGGGCACTCAACTCTGACTGGAATTTTGAGATTTTCTCCCCTGTTGCGGAACCTTCAACGCGGGGAAAAGTTTGGACTCTGACCTCCCCTTTTTCCTTGCTTTTAGGATCTCTGTCCGCACAACAAGGGGGAACGTTTTTCAGCCCCGTCATTGCGCCGTCAGTTGGGGGAAATGTTAAAGCTATCCTCCCCCCAAGGTGAAGTTGTTGACTGCCATCCCCCTTCCAGTGCTGTCCCTTAGTACGTAAACACTGGAATTTCTGGTTTTCAGAGCCGCCCCCCTTCCCGCCTTGAGCTTTTCCGGCTATTCTGGACAGGTTAAGTTCAACTGCTGGTCAGCATCATTATTTCCCCGAACCAGCTAAATCGCCCTTTTCGAGAGCAAAATTGTGAAAAACGATGTCTCTTCAAATTTCCCTTTCTCATTGTCTCTTTTCTTATGTTTTCTTGTGTTTGCCCGTACCCATGTCGTTTTTTCATTCCCCCTCCTGAAACCTTGTACATCACAAGAGCAGATCCCAAAAAGCAACGTGTGGGTTTTTACCTTGACCCCCAGAAGGGCCATGTCTTTATTTTGGGGGATAAAAAGTTGCTGTCTTTTCCCCCTTTTTTGGGGTTTAGAAGGCCGGGTAGCGATTCCCCGGCCGTTTCGACCCCATTTTGCAGCCAGGAGGCGGGTTTTGACTTGCGCTGCGTAGTGCGGATTTGCAAACCCAGTTTTGTCTGCTACTTTTGTTGTTGTCTTTCGTTTTTACTGGGTGTTTGGGGCTTAAAGTTTGTTTTAGAGAAATGGAGGAAAAAAGTGGTTTTGGTCTTCACAGCAAAGAGTTTTGAATGTTTTCAGCGCAAAAAGCTGTCGTGCAAAATTTTATTTCCCGAAACACTTTCAAAAAACCCAGTTTTCCCGGGCAGGTGCCACTTTTTACCAAACCCCCGGACAAATACGGGTACTCCGGGCGTGGGCAGCTATGGGTTCACATTAAAAAATGCCCAAATCGTACATGCGTCTTTCGCTCGCGGGGATTTTTTTTCTATGTCCAAACGACAAAACTAATTTTTTAGTTTTTGTTTCCCGGGCGACGTTATAATTTCAAGCGCTGCAGACTTGCTTTTGTATTAATAATAAATGATTTACAATTGTGGGCTCAAAAACCGCGCGCCATCACGACTGTCCAAGTGGCGTAGTGTCTTCCCCGCCTGTGGGGTAAATGTGCGTTAAATCCCCCCCTTTTTGGCCCCCCGGAGGTGGGAATTGGTCCGTGAAAAGGTCTCTTATGGGAAGAGAAGTAACCTTTTAAAGCTCTCTAGGCCGGCTGGGGGGCCCCACGAGCTTCGAAGCACCCCACCTTTGGGGGAGAGTCTGAACGATTTCCTCGCCCCGTGGGCGGTCGAAAACTGGGGCCTAGTGCGTTGGGGAAAATGGGTTTCTAAATCTTGTTTTCGTTAGAGAAACAAAATCTTTTAAAACTAATCGCATTAAGGCCATTTCCGTTCAATAATTTTTCCCCCGGCGCGTCTTTTTAAACTCTGAATTAAATTTTGGTTTTCCCGGAAAACAGTTGATTGTGAAGCTGTCATCTTCACGTTTGCTCTCCAATCGTGTTGCCATGTACTAATCCAAAAGGGGGTAAATTCTTTTTCGCTCACGTTGTAGAAACCCATTTTAGAAAATGGATATTTGTGTAAAAGCTAATTTTTTTAAAAAATCGTAAGGGATTAAAGTTTAACGAGCATTTTCATGGATTAAGTGATTGTATAATTTTGAAGTTTAAAGCCATTTTTTTTTCCCTTTTAAAGGGTTTTAAATATGTTTTGTAATTCATAAAGCACTAAGCCTTGGGAATAACTCAGCGGGAGTTTGGGATTTTCGTTCTTTTTCCTTCTTTGTTGATGGTTCATGAAAAGGTTTTTTAAAGGGAAAATCATTGAAATGATGAGCAAGCTGTGCAATTGTAAAGTGTTTTTAAAGTGTGGGAGGGGTAGTGATGTGCCCCCATAGTGCAAGATTAAGACAATTGTTATCTTGCAGGTCTCGTTCTCTCTTGGGTTTTTCATCTCCCACCCTTTTTCCTACTCCTGTTTTCACCACCCCTCTTCATCTTCCCTTCGGACCGTCTTTATCCCCTACATCTTCGTCGGGGGAACGTGCGGTGGTCGCCCTTACCGAGATCGGGAAAGGCTGGAAGTCGGGGCTCCGGCGCTCCAATTCGTGAAGCGAGTGAAAATACATAAACCATCCCCCCCTATCCGCACCCCATAAAACCCCTCAGAATTTTTTTCTTAATTTACATCTTGCATGACTCATTTCTTTTGTGTGTTCCCCCGGAAGTTTTTTTGTACACGAGCGACGTCTTATTCGGTTTTACTGCAAGAAGTGTAGGGAAGAAGAAGAGATTTGTCGTTATTGGTGTAGTGCATGATTTTTTTCTTTTTTTGGGAATCTTTTCATGGGCAAAAAAGGGCTCAACTACAAAGAAAACCTACGACTATTCCCGCAGATCTCTATTTTTTCATACTTTTTTTATTTGTTAAATAAAAATAAAACCCTTTTGATTCATCTGTGGGAAAGTGAAGGGTGTGGACGAAGCTTGATTTCCACTACGGTCTTCGTTCTTGCCTGAGCCCAACCTATTTAAAATGGGGTCTTTTTTAAAACGTCCCCTATTTTTTGGGGGGGCTCTCCGGGGGTCTTTCGATCTGAAATCCCGGGAGGTCATGCCCAGGGCGGTTTTGTAGCCGCAACTTCCTCTTTTTTCCGGGGGAGGTTGGGGGGTGGCTCTTGATCTTTTATATGTGTTGACCATTTAAAAAAATTAAATGAAAAATTTTAAATTTAAATTTTTTTTGTTCATAATCTTGTTTCTTTTGTTAGTTGCGCGCTATTTGTTCATTTTTCCCCCAAATTTTAGAAGGCCTCCACAAAACGAGAAGAAAACCCCTTTGGCCCAATCACGTCAATTTACCCGCAAATTTAACTCTTTGTCTTTTTTCTAGATGGTTGTGAAGAAGATTTGTTTCAAGTTGCCAGTTAGTGCAATCTTGATTTACTGCATTGGAATTGTGCTTGGTGTTGTTTTGTGTGGGTTGGGGACCTGATCGGTAATATTTATCTAAAGCGGCTTTCCCGTAAGCTTTTTACGTGGGTGCGCGGGCCCACGGGCTATTTTGCGGGGCCGATTGTTTTTACGTCGATTTTGGAGATATATTTTCACACGTCGTCTGTTGCACTTCTTTTCCGTAGCTGTGTGTGCAAACCGGGTTTGGTTTGTTGACGTTTTTTTAATACAGGGTTTTTTGGGGTTTTCGAGTGTTTTCCCCCCTTTTACCACGGGGTTGTGTAGTGTTTTTCCCCAGTCGTGGGGGGAAAAGTTTTTTCCCCTTTTCCTCTGTGTTTTGGAAGGTTCAATTCTTTTGGATTAGGGTGAGGTTTCGGTTTTCCGCGTTTTTTTTACTGAAAAATTTGTTAAGACTAGGCTTGCAGTGGTAGGCAACTGCCGACAGGAAAAGTCCCGACGTCAGGCTTTTCCCACTGCAAGTCAGTCTCAACAAATTCAGACTGGCGCATTTCCCCAATGGAAAGCCGGGCACTGACTAGGCCTAAAAGGAGCAAACTCGTTTTTCATCGAGGAAAACGCGAGGAAAGGAACGAGGAAGGCGGGGAAAAGAGAACGGGAGAAGGGCGTAAAGAAAAAATCGAGAAGAAAAAAAGGAGCGGAAGAAAGAGATCGAAAAGAAAGGAGGCGAGAACAATTCAGCTAGAGTTGCTAGATTTAAGCGGAAGCAGTGTATGCCCCAAACCAAGTGCTAGGCCCAATCCATTTTTCAGACTGTGTTCGGCTAGGTCAATTACCTTTATTTTAGAAGACAGGACGCCTTGGTCTATTTCTCTTTTTGAAAAGGTGGCTCAAAAGGTGGAATGGGGGGAAAGGGGGTCCCGGTTAGCTCCATTCTCAAGGGGCAGAGCTAGGGAAGGTATGTAAAACTACCCGCCAGAGTCGGCGGCTTAACCCCAAAAACCAGGCCTTTTGTAAGTTCACTGGGGGTCATTACAACGAAGTTTCGTACACAGCCAAGAGGCAGATACTCATTGTCCTTGGGTGTTGTCTTGTGGCTGAGAGGGGGGTTTAAATTTTTGTCCAAAGGACAAAAAAATTTTAAAAGAAAGTTAATCCTAGAGAAGTTTCTGGAAGCTGCCTTTTGTCAGGCGAATTTGTCGGGGAGAGAGATCCACAGCGGAAAGGGGAAGTGTTGCAGCGCAGATCTATTTGAACAGCGAGCTTGTGGAGGGAGCTATGTAAATTAAACCCGATCATCGTAGGTTTGGTCGGGGGATGTAACGAGGTCCAAAAAGGAAAGCTCGAAGGAGGAAAGCCGGGGATCTGTACCGCAGGGGTGGAAAACGACAGGAGAAATTTGTTCCAGATAAAAATGTTCCCGAGTGAGGGCCACATCCCCAAAGGGGTTGCACACAAAAGGAAAGACACCAATGTGTACTAGGGACAGGGGCTGCAAATGTCAATAAAAGTGATACGTTGTGAATTTTGAAAAGGGTTTAAATTAAACCCTTTTTGAGGGTAAAAAAAGGGAAAAAAGGAAAAGAAAGGGTGGTGCTTGAAGATACGGGCTTCCATGAGATCTTTGGGGAAGGATTATTTTCCGAACTTGTTACACAGGTCAGAAAAAGAGGTTAGGGCTGTCATCAGTCAAACAAACTTCCGTGGGAGCGTCATTGGAGACTCCCCTTTTCGACAAGCTGAGTACTCGTTATGGAAAACCCATTTGCCCGTTGTTTGGAAATACCCGAAAGCAAAAAGAGGAGGGGATATTAATGTACCCGTTTCCCCATCCAAGGGGCAGCATTACGGAAAAGCGATAAAACCCCTAAAGTAAAAGAAGCAACTTGCGATTGTATCTCCTGCGGGTTAAAGGGAAAGAACAATGAAAGACCCATATCAAAAAAGTTTTTTTGGTTGGCCCGAAAACCAGACCGCACGCCCCAAACGGGTGTTGAAACATGTTTATGATCGAGGGAATATTATGGAAGGTGCTTTTACCCCAACGAGCGCACCCCCCAAGTTGTGGTCCCCAGGAAACTGGTTAAACGTACTAAAAGGCTCATGCTACAGTCGGGCACCTCGGTGAAAGGCTAAAGAGGTTGCTACTGTTTCTTTTGGCCGGAGGGGGGTGCGTCAAAAATTTGTGCGCATGCAAACGTGTCAGAGATGATCGCAAAATGTATTGGAAAAAGCCATTTCAGGGATGCCGCTGATAAAATCCTTTTCCATCGTTTTGCAGTGGCATATCGCCCCATCCCCCAATGTATCATGGGAAGAGTCTTCTCACCGTCTGATTTGTAGCGCTCGCAGAGGCAACAGCACTCCGTAACCAACCGAGCGTGGCTGAAGCTTTGTGGGAAATCTGGGCGAGGGGGAACCCCCAAACAAATTCTCCGGCCCGAGGTAGTCATTTCTTCTGGGACGATGCAAGGGTCAACGGGACTTTTGAACTTTTAAGGTATCCCCCAAAACGCCAAAACCCCGCTCGCCCAACGGACTCGTGGAAAAATTTAGGCATTTGAAGGTCTTTGAAAAAACTTTTTTTAGATCAACCCAAGAAGGGGAAAAGATTTTTCCTGCGTTTGTCGCTTACAGAGAACCCAAAAGAACACTAATTTCACCTTTGAACTATTTTAGGGAGAACCTGCGTGGCCATCCCGGTTTAAAAAAAATTGGGGACGCGGGAGCGGGCGACGTCGAAAACGGGGAATATGTCATCGATCTGAAGGGAGGACGAAGAAACATGCGATACCCGTGAAATCTGGAAAAGGCTCCCGGGACGAAAAGCGGCCCAACAGGAAAACGAAGATGGAACCTCTTCTGGGAACAAAGTATTGGCTACTCCAAAAATAAAAGCTCCAGTTACATGGAAAGGCCGACACCCATTTCCAAAAGAGTAAATCTTTGATTAAAATTGAGTCAACGGAAAGGAGAAGAATTCACTTCATCTCCTTTCAAAGGTACTTTGAAAGGAAGGTTGGGAAAACAACAGGAGTACGTCGCAGTTGTCATGGGAGGGGGAAATCATAAAGGTATCTGACTGACCTATCCCACTCATATTTTTAAAGAGAACCGAGGACTCCGCAATGTCGTGTAGGGCCACGCTTCCGGGGGAACGGGGGACGAGTGGAAAACATTGTTCGTGTCATGACAAAATCTCCCGATTTGCCGGCAAAACCAAATCTAGTTCCGCAAATTGAGATGGCATCACAAACAACCATGAAGGTACACAGTACCCGGTGCCCCCTCCAAAAAGAAAGGTTAAAAAGAGGTTGTCAAATGCTAGCCAGGGGATGATAAAACCCAGCCTTTTCTCCATACAATGCGCCCATTGTTTGGGTTTAAAGAGAAAGCCCGCGTCAGGTTCTGTATCGTTCCCCGGGCTGAATCTCATGACAAAATTCGGCAGAGCCATACCAGCATCGAAACGACTTTGCAAAGATGGGAAAAAAAGCAAAATATTTTTCCAAAATTGATCTTTTCAAAAAGGGGGTTCTGGGTTCAAATAAAACGAAAAAGACAAGCCAAAGACGCTTTTAGTACCCCCAAGGGCGTTCAGGGGGGGCGTATCCCCTTTGGCAGAGGAAGAAAATCCCGTGTTCAAAAGGTGATGAGGAAATTATGAGTGAAGAAATCAAAAGATGTCCACAACTTTTTGATGTTTTTAAAATCTTTTTGAGACTTGGGGGGGGAACTGTTGGGGCAAAAAAAGCCGTACTTAGAGACTGCAAGGGGCGGGGCTCACTGCGAAACCACCGTTTTTTGGTTTCCCTAAATCCGTTCTTAGGAAGGGGTTGGGGACGAGGTCAGGTCGGCCAGAGGCGGAAAAAGCAGAAAAGTGAGAAACCCGAAGCCCGAAGACCAAGAAGACTCAGGTCATTCCGGGGTTTGGCAGGTTTTCAAAAAATTTGTTCCGAACTTCGCCATGTTTGCTTACCATTGAAAATTGAAAAAGGGAAAACCGCCGGAGAAGTTTGTATGGTGGGCATGTGAAAAAGGCCATGGGCGTGAAGAACAAATCGCGCGCACCTATCATGCGGTTGCCGACGGGAAAAAGCCCTCGTGCTACGCCAGACGCCAGCGATTGGGACGGGGCAGTTTACTTCAAGAGCATGACGGAATGCACGCCAGGGGCTTCCCCAGTAAAGCTCAACAAGCCCCAAAGGAACTAGCCACGTAGAGAAAGAAAAGTTGGCGTTTTTGGGCGTCAAAAAGTTTGAGCCGTTCTCTCGGTACGACTTTATACGGAAAAACCCCCAAACCCCTTTCAATGTCTGAAAAAAAAAAGAAGCAAATGGTCGCCGTTGTTGGGGGAAAATTCCCCCCAAGATCATGTTTCACAATCGAGTCTCGTGGAAAAGTAATGTCGGGGAGCTACAGAGCAAAGTACAGTCGTTTAAGGTAAAGCACTCTGGGTCCTGCAAAAAGTATTATATTGAGAATGCAAAAGATTGTGCCTAAATTTATTGTTTAATCCTGTTTTGACTTTATTAATGGCTGTCACCCTTTTTAGTGTTTGGCCTTAAAAGGATTTTTCGCAAGTAGGGGGGGTATTTTTGGGCATTTTTTTCATAAGCCCGGTTCATTTTTTATTAAGAAAAAGACGAATCGTACATGACGTCTATTCGCCCTGCGCTGGTTAATTTTTCTTGTCCCAAAAGACAAAACTAATTTTTAGTTTTTTCTTTCCGGCGTGTTTTTAAAATTTTAACGTATGCAGACTTGATTTGTATTAATAATAAAATGATTTTCTTTTTGGCTCGAAAACCCCCGGTTTTGACCATCCTGTCCAAGTGGCAGTAGGTCTCTGTCCGCGCATGTGCGGGGATAGTCCCTTTGGGAAACCTGCATCTTGGACAGCCCGGAGGTCATGGAAATTTGGGTCCCTAGAAAAGGTCTAATTACGGAAGGCAAGTAACCTTTTTTAAGACCAGTCTAGGCCGGATGGGGGCCCCCCAGAGCATCGACAGCACCCGCAACTCTTTCGGGGAGGTTGAACGGTTCACGCTCCCTGGGCGAGTCAAAACTGTGGGCCTAGGCTGCGTTGGGTAAATAGGGCTAAATCATTGTTTTTTCGATAGGCACAAAATTAAATTTTCCCCAATCCATTAAGGGACTTTTACCCCTTCATAATTTTTGTTTGGGGCCGCGTCTTTAAATATGCTCTGAATTAAAAAATTCAGGTTTTCCCGGGAACACGTTTTTTGATGTAGAGCTGTCTTTTCGTTTGCTCTCTTATCGTGTTGCCATGTACAATCCCTAGTATTAAAATTTTATTTTAGCTCACCCTGTATGAAACCCTATTTTGAAGAGGGGAAATTTTTTTTTGAAGCAGATTTTTTTTTATTTAAAAAATCGTAAAAGGTTCAAAATTTTGAAAAAGCATTTTCATGGATTAAGTGTCTGTTTTTTGGGGATTACCCATTTGTTTAATCCTTTAGGTTAAATATTTGTTAATTTATCAGCATAAGCCTTTGGGGATCTCAGTCAAGGCGATTGGGAAAATTGTTTTCATTTTTTTCCCTTCTTTGTTTATGGCTTCCGAAAGCGATTTTTTGAAGGAATCAATTGTAAAGACAGAGCAAGTAGTGCATTGTAAAGTGGTTTGAACGTGTGGGATGGATGTGATGTGCCACCTAGTGAAATCTAAGACAATTGTTATCTTTCAGGTCTCGTCCATCTGTCGGTTTCTCTCACCCCCGTTTTTTCACTCCGTTTTCCCCTCCTCTTCTTTCCCTTCGCCAGTCTTTTTCCCCCTACATCCCTTGCGGGAGGAACGTGTGGGGTTTTGCCTTCCGGATCTGGAAGAGAACTGGAAAATCCGGAATTCCGGGAAAGTACAAATTCCGTGAAGCTGAGTGACAATCACTAAAAAAAATCCCCCCCTACCAGCACGCCCTCACACTCAGACTTTTTTTTAATATATATCATCTTGTGCGTACATTTTTTTTTTGTGTTCCTCCGGAAGATTTTTGTGCAGGCGACGTCTATATTCTGCTATGCAAGAGTGTAGGGAAAAAGGACAGGACTTTGTCGTTATTGGTGTATGGTGTTTTTTTTTTATTGTAATCATTTTATAGGCAACAAAAGGACTCAATACAAAACAAACCCCGAATTCACCGAGATCTCTCTCTTTTTCAATTAATTAAACATTGTTTTAATCAAAGATCAAACTTTGATTAATCGTGGAAAAAAAGTGAAGGGTGGGCGAACTCGACTTTCCTACCGGTCTATCTTTCGCCCCGAGCACTCACCATATTTTGAAAGGGGTCTTATTAAAACGCACACTAGAGCAACACAGGTTAATCACATTTGACGGGGAATTTCGTTCGTTAACAGTTATTTCATGAGTAGCCCCTAGACTAAGCAGAGTAACCTTTTTGGGGGGGAGGATGGGGTGGGGGGGGGGGGGGGGGGAAGAGAGGGAGCACTGTATGGAGGTCTATTAAAAAAAATAGGGGGAAAGGAAAGTTTCTGGGTGAGCGAGCTGGGGGAGAAGAGTGTTTATATGAAAAAAAATGCTCAGGATTTCTGTTTTGAATGTTCTTAATTTCTAAAAATCTGTTTTTCAAGAGCATTTTTTTTTTTTTTTGTATTTTTTTTTTTTTTCTGAAAAAAACAAAACAAAAAAACTTAGCTTTTTTGTTTCCTCATTTTTTTTTTTAAATCTGACCACGCATTTTCCCCCGCCCCGAAAATTTTTTCAGCATTTTAAATTTGGGGAATGCAGTTTTCTTTCATGTGGAAAACACACACACACAAACCACACAACACCACAAAACCCCAGGGGGGTTAGCATTGGGGGTGGGTTTGGGGGTGGGAAAGGCAAGGCCAGGGTGGAGAAAATTAAACCAAATCAACTTCCTCTGCTGATTTAAAAACCCATATACAACATTTGAAAAAAAAAATTTTGGCAAGTTTCAAACAGTCCCCCCCCCCCCCCCCCCCCCCCCAAAAAACTTGTAGAAACAAAAATTTTTTAATTTTCAGGGTGTGATTAAACCCCGTAACATCGGTGATGGCTGTGGCCAACATGGCACGTCCTGTAGTTGAAGGTGCTTCAAGACAAAAACAAGATGCTTAGTCTGGAAAGGAATAATGCCAGATTTCACCCCTTGGGTTTCCCTTAAAACATTTTTTAAACACCTGCCCGGGGCACCTGGCTAGTTTGGGACAGCGCGATGGTTTGGGTGGACTTACTCTCACTTGTCTTTCCATTGCTTGGAAAACAGAGTCGCCCGCCCCCAAAATGAACAGAACAAAGCAGCTCGTTTTGAACCTATGGAAAGAAAACTTTAACAGAAAGTCGTTTTCTTTCAAGAAAGAAAAAACGAAAAAATTTTAAAAATGAAGGGTGACACTTTGAAAAACTGAAAAAAACTGAAAAGAGGCGGGGGGGCCAGGGGCCCCCCCGGCCCCGGGGGGGAAAAACTTTTTTTACCCCCAATGCGCGCGTAGGCTAAACAAAGATCGCTGGCCCGTGTTTTCTTCACGTAGAGAGCGCTTCCTATTTTCCCGGGGTCTGCGATGTGCTCCGGGGATAATACCGCCGTTCAATTGTTTTTTTCCCAAAAAACTTTTTTTTTTTTGGGGGGGGGGGGGAAATAACGAACTTTAAAAATGGAATTTTTGTCTGGGGCCTTCCGGAAAACCTTCAGTCACCCCGGCGGAAGACTGGCACCATGAAATGCCTTTAGGTGAATTTTTTGGTTTAAAAAAAAAAATCTTTTTTTCAACACAACTAACACACCTTTTATTTAAGCCAAAATTACTTGAACACTCAACCACCTCCACTTTTCCCCCCCCTCTCCATGACCTAATTCCCTTTTTTTCGTTTTTAAGTTAACTTCGGGCCGTCGTTGCTAGGCAGCGTGAGCTTGGGGGGGCACTGACGCCCCTTGCTGCGCGACTGTAGCGCGGGCGTGCCACAAACATCCGCCCGCCAGAACGACACCGCTTGGGTTCCCTTGTTGTACCCCGACATGCATCACCCGCAAGCTTCCCAGACTTGTTTACCTTAAAAATGCCGTTTGGGTTTTTCCCTTTAAAAGCGAGCCACCCGGGCCCTCTCGTCTACATAAAATAGTTTAACACGGAGGACTAAATCCCTTTGGCTGGGATATCGGCACGAAATCCAAACAAAAAATTTTTTTCTTGAGTTAGGCCAAAACCAAGAATGAGACGGACGAGCTCAGCTTCATCTGGCCACCACATCGCACACCCATGGCAACGTGCAGCACCCTGGTAACGCTGCGCACCCATGTAAGCTGCAGCCCCCTTTTGGATTTTCCCCTGAAGGTCTTTAATCCTCACTGACCCCTTTTTGTGAGAAATTTTTTGCTCTACAACACTTTTATTTTTTTTTTTCTCTGTATTTTTCTGGGGTGTAGCCCCACATATTTGTGCACTCTTGTTTCAGTTTTCATCAAGGAGGGTCACTGCGGGGACTAGCCTTTTGTACACCCCATCCCCCTAAGTTTTGAGACCCACTACGCATGTTTGAAGCGAGAATTAATGAATTAACAACAAAATGGAAAAATTTAGAAAGGGGGCCCCTGGTTCGACTCTGGGATGCTGCCCCAGCTTTGCCCCACGCGTGGTGAGCCTTTAGGCCATACCGTTTTTTTTTTTGGGATGTGTGTGTAGTGATTCACGTGGTGGTTGGATGTGGGACCGGCCCTGTGTGTCGTGGGCGATGGTGGAATTCTGACTGCTCTTTAGGGCAGACTGACATGAAAAGAGTTAGCACGCACATTCACCATGTCACGCCTCGATCGGCCCCAAACTCCACCATGGTTACTTCCCTTCGCAATTTCAACTTCCCCTTTTCGAAATTTTTTTTTTATGTTGGCAAGTTTCTTTTTGTTCTCTGCTTTTTTTTTCTTTTTATTTTAAAATTACACAAAATACGCTAAAAACTTAAGGGGAAAAGTCTAGTTTTCCCCTTTAAAAAAAAAAATGTCTCAGTAAAATTTTTTCAAAACAACATGCATTTTACCTTGTCAAAACTCAAAGTCATGCGAGGAACGCCCCAAGGAGGGAAACAAACAAGAAAACCCCAAGAGTAAGGACACTGTAAAGCCCGCCCCTTGGTTAACGAGACGGATGTTGAAGACCCCAAACGAAAAAAAAAAAAAAAAAAACCTTTGGGGCCAAACTAAAGGGTCTGGATGGATTTCCTCCCCGTGCAATGAAAAATGAAACAAAGCCTGGCCCGTCAGCATGTGCCCCATTGAAAGTACAATGTTTCACTAAACCTCTCCCGGTTTTATTATTGCTCTAAGCCTCCTTTGGGATCCCCGCCCAAGGCCTTTTTCGTACAGTGGGAGTGGCATCTAGAAGCAGATGAGAACGCCTTGGAGGACAATGCAAAAAATGGACGGGGGACAAAAAACATCTGCCCGTCCTGCTTTATGAGGGGAAAAGGGCCCGTGGAAAATTTCCCTGATGCCAAATGACGAGGTGAAAAGGCTGTGGGATTCCTGATGCCCCCAAGACTGAGGGAAAAAAGGTGGAAATTCCATGTGCCCAAAAAGACTGGGGAAAAGCTGTGGAAAATTCCCTGAGCCCCAATGACTGGGGTAAAAAGGCTTGGAGATTCACGGGTGCCCCTTCAGCTGTCGGGCATCCCCGATACTTACCGGCTATTACCAGAAAAAAAAAAAAGAGTTATGGCTACTTTTTTTGCTTGTCCACAGAAAAATATTTTTAGCTGAGAAAAACCTTTCCCCCCCGGTAAAGATACTGTTCTAAAAGTGTAAACCCAAGAGAAAAAAAAGCTGTCAGTGTCGATCGTCAGTAAAACGTCCCCCCTACCCCATCTCCCCCCTCCTTCTGATGTTTGTTGCGACCTGTTTACCCCCCAATGTTTGGGTAGCTGAATATCCAAAATAGTAGCGGGGATGAAAAGTAGTAGCAAATGCGAGGCCCGCCTGGGCCCAAGCCCCAACAGCTGGGGGGCGGGGGGGCGTGTAAGCTCCCCCCCGGGGGGGTCCGGGGGGAGCCCCCGGCCCCTGCGCTTTTCCCCGCATTCTAAGGTAAAAATAAGTCCCTTTCATATGTCTTTGAAAAGGAAAGGCTTTTTCTGAATCAAATGTAAAAGTTGTTTTTTTTCTTTTCTTCCCATTGTATTCGTGGAAAACGGTTCTCAAAATTTGGGGGGCTAAATAATTGTTTTGAGCAATCCGTTTTTTTAGGTAACCCGTTAGATATTTTTATTTAATATAGTACTACTATGACCGTATATTAAACTTTTTCCCAAATTCTATTGTGGGAACCTTCAAGGGAAACAAAAAAAAAAAAAGTTTACTTACACTTTTTTTTAGATTGCCCTTTTTTGTGTGCGTATAAAATTATGAGTATTCTGTGCGTGTGTGTGTGAGAGCGAGAGAGGAAGAGGAGAGAGAAGAGAAGGGGAGGAGGAGGGTTGGGGATATATCTGAAAAAAATCGTACTTCCCCCGATTTGAGTCAGGACAATGCTTGTTGGCTTTTTCAAATCTCCAGTGAGCAAGGGAAGATTTGCTCGACGTTCCGGCACAAGTGGCTTTGCTTTTGTGACATCGTCGCGATGGAATGGAGGGGCCGCCTTGCTTCGTCGCGAAAAAAAAATGAAGTAATGGCTGCCTCTTTACACCTGCTAGTTCTTTGTGGCCTGAGTGCCAAAAGTTTTTTGCAGTCATTGAGGCCCCCCGTTTTTTCACTAAAAATGGTTTATACGTGCGTGTGCGAACTCGGCTCCTCTGTTTAAGGAAGAGAAAAAGTGTAGGCTTTTGTTGGTTTTGGTAAAATTTTTGCCTGCTTTACGGTGTTTTTTTGCGAGTTTGACTGCTTCTTAAATTGTCCCCCCTGCCCACAAATTAAATCATCCTCTATCTGTTTTCAGCCGTTTCCGCTTGTCAATGTCCATTGTGAATTTGTTCTGCAGGGAAAAGGGGACAAACCACGGCACGCGGCGGACGTGAAGTGGGGGGAAGAGCTGTGTTCGGAAAAAGCCATTTTTCAGCGCGACAGCGGACGCGCGGCGGTATAATGCAGTAACTTAGCGGGGGTGCTTTAAAATTTAACCCGTCAAACTGCTGGCGAAAAAAAAACTTGGTCGGCGCAAAAAAATTTGGGTCGGCATGGGGTCGGGGCGCAAAAAATTGAGGGCAGAAAAAAAAACAGAAAGCGTATTTATTTTTATGGCGTAGTCTGCACAAAATCCAAATTCGGAGTTTGCTACGCAAAATCGAGAGTAAAAAGGTCTGCTGTTGCAGTCGACGTTCCATCAACACAATACCAATTTCTCCATAACGAGTTCTCTCTCTCTGCTGCCTCTGTGTGAAAGCGTTTACGTGCCCCCTCAATCTCCTGCGACTCGGTTAGAGCTGACTCGGGGAATTTTAGCATGATCTTTTTTTTTTTCAGTGTCATGATTTTCAGCTTTTAGGTGTTGCCTCTGAAGAACTGCAGATGCAGTGTGTGTGTGTTGTGGTGGGGGTGGGGGGGTGTGGTGTTGTGTTGTGTGTGTGGGGTTGGTGTGGTGTGTGTGTGTGTGTGGTGTGTTACGTGTGCAGTGTGGTTTGGGGGGAGGGGCGGATCAAAAAGGATATTTTTTTTTTTGAAGGGTACAAACGCCTGTTCAACAAATGGTGATTTCACAGAAAAGGCCGCAAAAGTATAACCTGTCCTTTTCGCCCGGGGGTTTTTTAAGGAAAGTATTGTTTTCAAAAAAAATACAGCTCCCCTTGGGGTTTGGGCCCACTAATCTCCCCCACAAACCCTCCCATCTTTCACTCTTGCCGCACCCCTAAAAAGATACAGCTCTCTGGGTTTGGACCCACTTCCCCACAAAAACCCCCCCCATCTTTCCTCTTGCCCACCCCTAAAAAAATACAGCTCTCTGGTTTGACCCCCCAATCTCCCACACAAAACCCCCTCTTTTACTCTCGCCGACCTCTCTTTAAAGCTGTGGAAGTGCTTCATGATGCCTTCATGTGGGATCCTTCCCTCCTCGGCGTCCGTAGCCGCCGCCATGTCGATCTTTTTTGTGCGGGAGCGCTTCGTCCCTTCTTGGATGCCTCACCTGTATTCTTCGGGGACTTTTTGAAGGTGCCTCCGGGACTTCCATCTGGGGAGCGGGTTTTTGCCGCGCCCCAGTACACAAAGTTTTGCCAGGGGAAAAAACAGTTTAAGTCATTTGTGCGGTTTTTATTCAAGTAAGAGGGGTGGAGAGCACAGCCAGTGGGGACAGAATCAAAATGTGTCAAGAAATCGCCTGCCCAAAAAACCTGTAACCGCCCCAAACACACCCGTTCACCTGCCACAAACACACCCATATACCTGCAAAACACCCATGCACCTGCCCAAAACACCTATATCAAGCACGAAAGACCGGGAGAGGAACAAACACACCCAATTTTTCCCGCACAAACCAAACTATAACCCCGCCCAACACACCTATATCACTGCCACAAAACACCTTATCAAGCACGAAAGACAGGGGAGAGAAACAAACACCCTTATTACCGCACAAACACCCTTTCCTCCACAAACACACCTAATTTTCCCGCCACAAAACCCCCTATATCAAGCACAGAAAGACACGGGGGGGAACAAAAACCGAGGGGGGGAGGGGGGGGGGGGGGGGGCGCGGAGAGAAAAGGACAGACAGAAACAAATACTCCCCCGGGCCGAAATAAGAACCACAAATAAAAACCTGTTTCACCCACTCTCATGCCCCCCCCCCGTATGTCTAGACACTTTCCCGTCCAAAAAAATACAATATGCCCCCTCCCCCATATGTTAGACACTTCCTGTCACAAACAGTCAATCAGCCCCCCTCCCCCATCTGTCCAGACACTTCGTCACAAACAGTCAAACAGCCCCCCCCCCCGATATGTTAGACACTGCTGCACAAAACGTACAATCATCATCAGGGTGCATCTCGTCATCCTAGGGGGCCCCCGTTTTTGCAACGACCATCACACAGTACAGGGTAGAACTAGGAAAAAGGGGAGGTAAGGTTTTTCTTATTGCAAGCGACCGCAATGGGCCATATATCAGGGCTGTCAAAAGTTAAAATCAAAAACCCCAAGTCATCCAAAAACAAAAAAAAAATTTTTTTTCCCCCCAAAATTCCTTTACAATACATCTTTTAAAAAGTACCAGAAAATTTTTTAAAAAAGGGAAAGGGGGAAGGTTTTTTTTTACATCTGCTACAAAGTAAACCAAATTTCAGGATTCCTTGAGGATTTGAAAACCAGTCCCTCGTCTGTCAGCAAGAGGGCTAAAAAAGTACTGGCACAACTGCTGATGAAACAAGCTAAAAAAAGTATGGGACAACTGGCTGAAACCCCCAAAAAAACAAAAATCGGTAGAAATGCTGACGAACCAGGCAAGGGCTAACAAAGTCTGGCACAACTGCTGACTGAACACGAGCACAGGGGAAAAAAACAAATCTGGCACAAATGCTGATGAACACAAGCTAAACAAAGTATGGCACAACTGTGACTGAACACAAAACACGGGCAACAAAGAACAAAGTCTGGCACAATGCTGAGAACCAGGACAGGCTAACAAAGAAACAAAGTAGGGAAATTTTGGGCTGAACCAAAACCACGAGGCCCCCCCACCCCCAAAACTTTGCTATGCCCGAGGGAAAATTTGCGCTGCCCCTCATTTGTTTTGAACGTTTTCCCCACTTTCCCTCGGACAATGCTGGATGACTGGAGTGGCTCCCTTTAGCAACGCCCTCGGGAGCCGTAGCGATCTGTTCAAAACAAAAGGGTGGGGAAAATCCCGATTTCGTCACGGGGTCAAACCCACGCCCCCGCCTGCTCCCCCGATAAACCCCGACACAGCCAACACCCCCTCGTGTGGCACAACACAAAACCACCGACGGGCCCTTTTTTTCCCCGAACCCCGCCCGCCCGGAACTTCCCCCAGCGACGGCTTTTGCTCGCACCCTTGACCTGTTTGTGGGGAGGATGTCCGGCTCCCAGCATCCTTCTCTCATTTTTCTTCTGGCCTGGTGCTAGCTGAAGTTCATCCTTTTTTTTGAACTGGTGAGGAAGACCGACAGTCCCTCTGGAAAGTCTGCAACTCTTCACTTGTAGCTGGGTCAGGTTCCTACGGTTACTGCTCTTCTTTTCACCCATATCAACCCCCCCCCCCCCCCCCTCTCTCCTCCCCCTCCTTCCCCCCCTTTGGGAGCGCGAGTCTGATGCCTACCTAGCAGGACTGACAACAAAAACATTAAACGATGCCCGGCTTCATGTGAAAACTTTCACAAAGGCACAGTGGTGGCCTAACTAATGCAAGCTATTAGCATTACACAGAGGAATGTGAACTCTAGGTGTTCATCTATCCTATGTTTTTAAACGGCAGAATGTGATGCAAAAAAGCATCTCTCAAAGTCTGCAGACAGCTTCCTTTTAGCCTAAGCAAAAAGCCATATAATGGTGCGGATAACCTCATATAATCAGGATCTACTACAAAGAAAGTAAAAAAAAAAAAAAAAGCCTTCAGTCACGGAGATGTGGGGCAACTTGGTGAGCGAGGGGGGAAGATGGGACGTGACAAGTAGTCTGTCAGTCTCCATATCCCCCCCCTCCAGCTTGTCGCCAGGACAACAGACCTTGCACCCAAGCCGCTTCTTCTGCTCCTCCAGGTACTCCTTAAGCTCTGCCTCGAGGGGCCGGGTGTCCGACATGGCCGTGTCAAAAATCATCATCCACCCCTGTAAACACCAAACGTTGATTACCTCAATCAAATGCCCACTCTTCTCACAACAAACATTAGACAGGCCAATCTTTGTCCACTCTTCAACACCAATATCTTGTTATGTCAATCCCCGGTCTACTCTTCTAACAACACATGTTTGTTGTGTCAATCACTGTCTACTCTTCTAACGACAACTGTTAGTTATGTCAATCACTGTCTACTCTTCTAACAACAATTGTTGTTGTGTCAATCAATGTTCACCCTTCTAAAGACAACTGTCAGTTATGTCAATCATTGTCCACTCTTCAACACCAATTTTTTTATTGTGTCAATCAATGTTCCCTTTTAACGACAAAAGTTTTAGCCAAACTGCTACTCTTCTAACACAATTGGTGGGTCAATCAATGTTCAGCTTCAAAGACAACTGTCTTATGTCAATTTATTGTCCCTCTTCTAACACCAATTGTTTATTGGGTTTAACATGTTCACCTTGCGACAAATGTTAGTTATGCAATCATGTCCACTCTTTAACACCAAATA